>JAHKKF010534843.1:0-21159 GCA_019740295.1 Labeo calbasu
GGGGGGGTCCGAAAACGGTCAGAATCTGGTGTTACCACTATTTGCCTCACGCAGTGCAACACATCTCCTTCGCATAGAGTTGATCAGGCTGTTGATTGTGGCCTGTGGAATGTTGGTCCACTCCTCTTCAATGACTGTGCGAAGTTGCTGGATATTGGCAGGAACTGGAACACGCTTGTATACGCCGGTCCAGAGCATCCCAAACATGCTCAATGGGTGACATGTCCGGTGAGTATGCTGGCCATGCAAGAACTGGGATGTTTTCAGCTTCCAGGAATTGTTTACAGATCCTTGTAACATGGGGCCGTGCATTATCATGCTGCAACATGAGGTGATGGTCGTGGATGAATAGCACAACAATGAGCCTCAGGATCTCGTCACGGTATCTCTGTGCATTCAAAATGGCATCAATAAAATGCACCTGTGTTCGTTGTCCATAACATACGCCTGCCCATACCATAACCCCACCGCCACCATGGGCCACTCGATCCATGTTGACATCAGCAAACCGCTCACCTACACGACGCCATACACGCTGTCTGCCATCTGTACAGTGAAAACCGGGATTCATCCGTGAAGAAAACACCTCTCCAAAGTGCCAGACGCCATCGAATGTGAGCATTTGCCCACTCAAGTCAGTTACGATGACGAACTGCAGTCAGGTCAAGACCCCGATGAGGACGAGGAGCTTGCAGATGAGCTTCCCTGAGACGGTTTCTGACAGTTTGTACAGCAATTCTTTGGTTATGCAAACCGATTGTTGCAGCAGCTGTCCAGGTGGCTGGTCTTATTTTGGTGAAATAATTAACATTTTGCAGATTCTGCAAGGTGAATGTAAACTTTTGACTTCAACTGTAGTTGCCTTGATATTTTAGTTTTGTTTAGCTTTGTCAAATTAAAGAACTGAATTCCACATATCTTCTCGTATCCTAAAACACTGCACATCTAACTTTATGTTTTACTTTATTTTATTTACTTCTGATCAGTTTTGGCAACACTGGTGAGTTAAATATTCTGGGAAATATAAACCACAAGGCACATAATATTTCAAAATCTAATTTTTTATTTTCCACAACATAAGATTTCTTTATTGTTGTGTGGCTAAATGTAACAAAAATCTAATGACAGTGTCTTGGCTGGTATTGCTTCTGTCCTCTAATGCTCAGCATATCAGATAAAAAAGCATTCTCCATGAGTGCAGATTGCAGTTGTGAGCACTCTGTTTCAGAGGTGTCCTGAAGAGGGCATTGCAGCAGTGCCACAAGCTCAACAGCACAGCCTGACGTGGTCCTGCAATGAGGAGTTATTAAACCCAGTTAAAGCGGCTGCAGCCCAGAAACGCAGGACGTACAAATCCAGTTACTCAATCAGTCTGACTTTGTTTCATAAGAGATGTTTTGCAGCCTTTATTATATTTCCCTGTGGACTTTTCTCTTGGGTCTCGTACATTGCAAACCAGCACAACTTCTAGTGAAAGTCACCTTACCTGAGCTAGAGGTTAATCATCAAAATGGAAGGTAAATGAAACTAAAGAAACAGAGCAAAACAGTTAAAGAGATAAAGAATAGCTTTGCACTCTTGGTATCATGTCGTATTCATGCTGAAATTCATCTTTAATATCACATTATATGATTTCCAAAGTGTGCAAAATGTGTTGCGTTTTCAGAAGCAGAGCTAATTTATCATTAATGGCCCTTGCTTGGCAGTATAAATCTGCTTCCATTGGAATATATTTAGCAGCTACATTAGCCAATATATATAAACAATTTATAGAAGAACATTAGCCTAATATTCTTTCTATCATCCCTGTCATTTGGGTGAGTGAGTGAATATGAAATGCAGAGGTCCGTAATTCCATACAAATATGACTACTAAATGGGTTTTTATTTACATTAATGAACCCGATGGTGGCAATTTCTACAAACAGACACAAATTATGTGGAAGGACTGACATGTGTTCCTAAGAGGCACATTCTAAGATGCAGCAAGAGCTAAGATTCACTTTCATTCAATCGAAGTTGTATTTTGAGTCTTTCTTAAATGCTAATTATAAATTTGCAAATTCTTTACAGCATAGGATGATGTCAATAGCCATTAGATTTGCAGGTTTACAGAAGACTGAACCTAAAAGTTAATAAAAGTTGAGATGACTTTTAATTACAACAGATTTCGTAACATTTCAAATCATAAAAATATTTGATATAGCTCTTTTTCAAACTCCCTATTGAAAAAAGTGCCAAACTAATCAAACTTCAAGCAAGCACTCATTATTCATAGAGACGGAGCTTTAGAGTACACATCTCTTCCAGTCCTTTAATATATTTGATTTTCTTTCAGCTCTGAGCGTGTTCAGCCTTTAATTTTAGACTGAGAAAAGAGACCTGCCCACTCTGCCATTTCTATTTCGCCCTTTAACGAATTTAAACTTCCGAATATTTTCAACGGACTGGACTGGAGAATTATCTGATTCCACAGAAGTGGGGTAGTTTATGTAATGAACAGATTTTCTATTGTGTGAGCCATTGCTAATGACAAAAGCGAATGTTGATTGATTTAGCTGTCTGGTTATGGCTTTAACAGCTTAGACAATGACTTAAATGAAATGGGGGAAGGGGATGCAATTAATTAATGGGAATTTGTGCTTGTAAAACCCCTCTACAGGTCAGCCGGTATAGACCAACGACTTGTCATTCATTGCAGTAAGTGTCTGTCTGTGTGCAAGAGAGATATTTAAAGGTCAGCCTCATCTGCCTTTTCACTACTTCTCCAGCTTCTGTGATAAAAATAAAGGCAGATGGTCACAACCACATTTGACCTCTGGTTTAATCACATCAGAGTGTCCTCTACTACTTGGAGCCTCAGAGATTTATTGCTGTAACAATCACTAAAACAACTGTGAAATCGTGCAAGTGACATTGGAATTATATGCATATGCATATAATGCATAGCTCTTACCATATATAGAGCCAGATGCTTGTTTACAAGTCATACTCTCAACAAGAGAGTTAAAAGGGAAAGGACGGAGAAAGGGAGGGTGAGAGGATGAGATGATAAGATACAACCTGGCCAGATGTTCCAAGTGACTTCAAAGTCTTTAAGAAGCTCTGAAGTAAGTTACCTGGGAATATATTGAAACAAGGCCAAAATCTCAGCAGCATCTGATTCTCAAAGAGTAGCTTGGAGCCATGTGACTAGGTGAAAGCCAAAACATGTCTTTTTAGTGAATAAGTAAGATCTTTCTGTTTTTTTTTTAAATATATGTGATTTGAAAAGTATAATGTTAAAGGCTGATCTTTTGTTTTGAGCACGTATTTGAAGTACCTGGTTGTAGAAAGTGTATACACTTCCAGTCGATAGTTTTTGAACAGTAAGATTTTTAATGTTTTTTAAAGAATTCTCTTCTGCTCACCAAGCTTGCATTTATTTGATCCAAAATACAGCAAAAAACAATAATATTATGAAATATTTTTACTATTTAAATAACTGCTTTCTATTTGAATATATTTTAAAATGTAATTTATTCCTGTGATCAAAGCTACCTTTTCAGCATCATTTCTTCAGTCTTCAGTGTCACATGATCCTTCAGAAATCATTCTAATATGCTGATTTCCTGTTCACAAAACATTTTTATTATTATTATTATCAGTATTTAAAATAGCTGAGTACATTTTTTGATTTTTTGATGAATGTAAAGATCCAAAGGTCAGCATTTATATGAAATAAAAAAAAGCTTTTGTAACATTATACACTATACAATTCAAAAGCTTCGAGTCAGTATGTAGAAATTATAGAAATTAATAATTATAGAAATTGTATTTAGCAAGGATGCTTTAAATTGATCAAAAGTGGTAATAAAGACATTTATAATGTTACAAAAGATTTCTATTTCAGATAAATGCTATTCTTCTGAACTCTCTATTCATCAAAGAAACCTAAAAAAAATCTTTTCAGCTTTTTTTAACATAATAACAAAAAATAATAATAATAAATGTTTTTGAATATCAGAATATCAGAATGATTTCTGAAGGGTCATGTGACTGCTGTAATGATGCTAAAAATTCAGCTTTAAAATAAACATTTTAAAATATATTCAGATTGAAAACAGTAATTTTAAATAGTAAAATCATCTCAAAATGTTACTGTTTTTGCTGTACTTTGGATCAAATAAATGCAGGCTTGGTGCACAAAAGAGAATTCTTAAAAAAAGCATAACAAATCTTACTGTTCAAAAACTTTTGACTAGTAGTGTACGGTATATAATTTTAAAAATTCCACAAAATAAGTTCTGAAACTGTTAAAAAAGAAAATAATAAAACATGTAGTGGGTGAAATGCTTACCCTTCAAAATTACTAACTGTTAGGTCATGAAACTATTTTGCTATATTTTAAAATAGTCCTTATTTGTATGAATTTGCAATTTTATAGGAATAAACATTAAACAGACATTAAAACAGACAAAATCCATAAAACTGATTGAATGGCTAACACAGTGAACTCAATTTGTGTAAACACTGAGAAAGTGTAATGAGGTTATTTAAACCCCATTCTGTAGAAAGAGTCCAAATTACTTATTTATTTATTGTTTGTTTGTTTGTTAATATTTAAATTACCAACAGAGTTGCATGGAAATTACAGTTTGAAATATGGATAAATGTTATGTATAATCAGCTATGTATTTTTAATTTATTTATAACGATTCAAAGCGTTATGTCACTTATTGATTGTCGTATTATTTAAATTGTTAAATACAGTCGAGAAGGTCAAGACCTCTGCGCTTTGACCTTTGAACCATTGGTGGGGGAAGGAACATGTGTGACGTGTTTCAAGCTGCTTTATATGCTAGATTAATTTCATGTCGGTTAATAGTTCATCAAACACATCTAATATGCCTCAGAAACATGTTATTTTGACGTGCTCCTAATTCTTCACACAAACAAGCACCGTGTTCATGGAATATCTACTAAATTGTAAGTAAACAAATAATTCCATTGTAGCTTTTAAAAAACTCATTATCAGCACAATGCATCCGTCAAAATCCAGGAGGTTTATAAAATCTCGCATGATGCTGTATTATGACCCTGCTTATTCAAACACAGCATCAGTCCGCGCTCTTCAGCATCTATGATGAGAAATGTGTGTTATGCGCGCACACACGCAGGCGCAGGCTGAGCATCACACGCACACGCACGCGCGCGCGCGCACTCACACTCGCACTGCTGTGAGATTATCAGAGCGCTCGGCAGCAGAGAGAGAAAGAGGGAGACGCGGAGGAGAGCAGCAGCCCCACCGATCCTCAAGCGAGAGAGAGAGGCAGCGTCTGGAGCAAGAGCTGGGCGGGGAAATAACTGCGGTACTAAAGAAATACTTCATTGCCGAACTGCAGCAATTTGTCGGCATCGCAACTTCGTCCGTGTAAAGCAAAATGTCATCGTCGGGAAAAGACAACAGCTCCCAGCATGCGAATTACGTGGGACCGTATCGCCTGGAAAAGACGCTTGGCAAAGGACAGACAGGTTTGTCCTTTTGTGTGCTTGAGATCAGGGATGATGACACGCGCTATTACCGCTGCTCAATACACTTGCGCGATGACTAAATATGATGCGTGTGTGTGTGCTTGCGTGTGCTGACATGTCATTGTGTAGAAAGGTTTTCCTCAGATTAAGGATCTTAGCCTACTTTTCTGACCATCCGGTGAGAACCTATCAGTTGCAGAATGCTTTTTGGGTGGAACAAGTTTGTATCTTCGACCTATAAAAGGACTTGGATTCGCAAATGACAGTTTGGCTTTGCGGCTCCGCTAATGCCGTTAATCCCGATTTGTCAGACAACGGGATGTGGTTGCACTTGCAGGTCCCACTGCTGAATCCATTTGCCTTGTACAAGAGCTAGAATTGAATGTTTGACATCAGGGTACAGGTGGCCCACGGATGCTGCTGCTGATGTTGCTGCTGCTGCTGATGATGGGACAGTTTTGCTGCATCCGTAGTGCACCATGTGTTCAACCTGATTCCCTCTGCAGTCCGGTGGTGCTGAAATACTGTGCTAAAGTTTGAGGTAACCTATAAGGGAAACCAGTCTTGCTTTAGTTTTGCTGCAGGCCACTGAACGGCTGTTGGCTGATTTTAGCTGATGTAATAATCAATACCATAATCATCAAGGTTTATATGACCACACAATGAAAGAAAAAGGTTATTCTCATGTTCATGTCAGCTTATAGCTGAGAATGGCTGTATGACATGGGAGTGTGGGAGAAGTATCGATCCGGCGGCAATTTTTTTGTGCTCAATGTTCTGTGGCCGGTGGCTTCTTCTGGTGTGGCTTTGGTAGAGAACAGTTATTGAGTCGATATCCCTGGCCAGACGTATCCAAGTGCCTGCAGCTGTTATGCAACACATGAACTGCAACTGTTAAAGTATAGATTGACTGTGTTTTGAAGAACATGGAGGCCAGAGTTGGTTGTCAGGTCTTTGTGTTCTCATGTTTCTTAAATGTAACCGGTATGACTGGACTTCTTACAGTCATAACTTTGGCAAACAGATGAATTGTTGACAGTTTAGCATTTATTATTCATTGTTGTGGCTTTAAGTTTGGGTCTGTTAGCTTTGAAATTATTTCAAACATGTTTAAATTTGCTTTCGCCATCTCTAACTGTGTCCATACTATATGCACAGCAGTACATTGAGTCAGTGGGATATCTGAATACACAGTGTTTATGAAATAGTAGCAAATAATGTGTGACCCCGGACCACAAAACCAGTCATAATGGTCTACTTTTTAAAACTAAGATTTATACATCACCTGAATAAATAGGTGCATAAATAAGCTTGCACTGATGTATGGTTTGTTAGGATAGGACAGTACTTGGCTGAGATACAACTATTTGAAAATCTGCAATCTGAGGGTGCAAAAAATCTAATTTTGAGGAAATCACCTTTAAAGTTGTCCAAATGAAGTTCTTACCAATGCGTATTACTAATCGGTGTTTATATATTTTGTTTATATGTATTTACGGTAGAAAACGTACTAAATATTTTCATAGAACATGATCTTATGATTTTTGCCATAAAGGAAAAAACAATAATTTTGACCCATACAATGTATTTTTGGCTATTGCTACAAATATACCCGTGCTTCTTAAGACTGGTTTTGTGGATCACATGAACTGGATCCGCTGAGATTCTGAAGTAAAGACGCTTTGCTGTCGGATAAGTCCATGGTAGCTGAGGAGCCATCCGATTCTAAAATTGAGAACTGTGTGGCTGGTGAATCTTTTCAAGTGTTATAGATACCGGGAAAGTTGCTACTTGTGTTTAACTTGTACTTAACCTAAGTAATGTGTATTGGTGTTAGTATCTCACAAGTTAAAATACAGGTCAAAAAAGATAGCTGACATGGTGGGTGTTATAAATCTCAGAATGTATGCATTCTATAGACCTGCATACTTGAAGAACACAATTCTTTAATGGTTGAGAACTACGTTCAGTACGTTAATTCAGTACATGCTTTGACAGAGATTCTTTCTTGTAAGAAAACTGGCCAAAAATATTGATGACTCACCTTGCACTCATGGTAGTCTCTACATTTTTGTCTAAGAAGAATCTCCCTGACCACCTGCTTCTGCCTAGCAACAGCTGTTGGAAGATCACAGTTCATCGCTGTGATAGAAACTAAAAGGTTTTGGCTGTTCAGAAATAGTCAGTCAATCAACCCCTCAATATGTCTTGCCCCAACTTCCTATTTCAGTAGAAAAAATATATTGTCACAGGAAAGTAGACAGTAATCACAAGTCATTTCATGGGGATGGTTCACCCAAAAATGATAGTTCTGTCTTTATTTACTTTATTTGTCAGTTCAAAACTGTAAGACTTACTTTCTTCTGTGGGACACAAAAGTGTATTTTGAGAAAAATGTCTCAGTGGGTTTTTTTTGTCTGTAAAATGTAAGTCACCAACACTTGAAAAGTTGTTTGGAATGACACAAGCGTCATGAGAATCAGCCGAATTATGGTCAGATTTCTCAGTTAACCAAACAATATGCAACCAGTTCTTGCAATATGACATGATGATTGTAAATACATGCATTGCTTGTTGCTCAACAGAAGAGATGGGACACACTGTTCATTTGCGAATAGAACGTTCTGTCGGCAATTAAACTATTGGCACCACTTCTTAAAATAAATCCTCGTGTAGCCCGCGGTTAGAAGAGCGGGCTGCTTCTGACTGGTTAGCGGAGGGTATTCCTGCTCGTTCTGCTGCCGTTGGCATGGCTGCTGAGAGAATGCTGCACAATAAACGCCGCTTCCCAGTGCTGCCGCTGCAGAGGAGAGCCCATATGTCATGAGAGAGACTCACACAGAGAAAGAGGAGCTTGGGGGAGGGGTAGGGATAGATGGGAAGGGGGGTGGGTTTGGGGATGAGGGAGAGAGAGAGAGAGTTCTCAGAGCTAAAGCGGGACCCCCATGGGAAACAGTAAAAAGGACGCTCTAGTTTAATTTACCCCCTCCCTCACCTCCCCAAATCAAAACGGATGTACGTGCCTGTATTTTTGCCTTCCCTGTTTCTTTGTGATGCTTTAGCCATCGCATGTAGCATCCTCGCTGCTTGAGTCAGTAGAAAATAGGCAGAGGAAGATTACAGTAGATCACTGGCTGAGACAGATTGGACTGTGGTAGTGGTTGGCGAAAAACAATAACGTTGCAACAATAACTGCTTTATGAGACTCATGCAGTTGCTGTGTATTTTTTCCGCTAATTCGTCCTGTTCGTATTCCTGCTACTCTGCTTGTGCCCTCCTCTTCTCCTTCTCTCACTCTGTCAGGGTGTCCCAAAGGAGGCCCGTTAATGAAGCGACGAAGTACCTGAATCACGCACGCTGTCACGGGCAGAAACGGAGCCCTCTCGCTGGGTCAGGGTTAGATGGCTTGTATGGGCAGGCTCCATGCAGAGTGGTGTTAAAGCCCCAGGCCTCCACTGTACTTCCAGCATGGACACGGAGATAATCACGCTATATATACACACTACCTCGGGGCCAGTGAGTGTCTGTTACTGCAGAGGCGCTGGTGCAAGGCGGATATGAAGAGCTGCCGGCAGAACCACATAAAGTATGGTCATTTTGCTGCAGTACACGTAGGGTTCATTTCAATCCAAGGTAGTGCTTCCCGTATGAGACACCACTGCTCTTCTTTGCTAGAATGTACACAGTTTTTGCAATATAACTATAAAGTGACACCTTAACCTCACCCTTGTGTCTGTCCAAACCTGTAAGACCTTCGTTCATCTTCAGAACACAAATGAAGATATTTTGGATGAAATCCCAAAGCTTTCTGACCCTACATAGACAGCAGCACAACTGAAACATTCAAGACCCAGAAAGGCAGTAAAAACATCTTTTAAATAGTCCATGTGACTCAGTGGTTCAACCGTAATGTTATGAAGCTGTAAGAATACTTCTTGTGTGCAAAGAAAACAAAAATAACAATGTCTGTATACCCTGGTTCAGATAAGTAGGGCTGGTTAAAAAAATGCAAGTCATCCTTTTTGTTGAAATGTTTATGAAGACTGTTTTATGTACAGTGTGCGTCGTCTTCTGCTTGTAAACAGGGTGTAGCGCATACGGGTTCCACGTCAGAACGCATGCTCCTGCTATTTTACAGATGTCCTTACTACCTTTTTAGGCCTTGAATATGTCAGTTGCATTGTTGTCTAGGCAGGGTCGCAAAGCTCACGTATTTCATCAATTTTTGTCCTGAAGATGAATGAAGGTCTTACGGGTTTGGAACAACATGATGGTAAATAATTGTTGGATGAACTATATCTGTAATGCCACTAACAGAGGTGTGAGGGGAAAAAAAAAAGTCTACCATTGTTGTAACAAACAGATAGTGCTGCCCCAGGGGCGCAGATGGCACTAGGGACGGGGGGACATGACTTCCCCAGATTCATAGTGATCCGATCCGTCCCCTCACTGTCCCTACGAAAGGCGACAACATCGGAAAAACTGAGGATTAATCAGGGTTTCTGCTATGTACATAATTAGCCTAAATAGTGGCGGGGCGGCCGCTGCTCCTTAATTATTGCCGCCACTGCTTCAGAATCAGGCACAGGCTGACCAGGGCTCTAGACTCATTCTTTCCACAGGTCGCTCAGTTGGCTGCAGGAGCACATAAATTGGTCGTTTTTTTTTTTTTGGCTACAACAATCAATGTATGTGGATTAAATTTTATCATAGTTTATAGTTAAATGGTAATGAAAGTGGTTAACCCTGCTTGCATTATACACCTTTTACCTTTTAAGACTAAAACAAAAGATGGATTTATTGGTAGACTATTCTTTATTAAAAGCACAACGACTATAAAACAGGCTACAGTGACAACGTTTATTAAAGGGGTCATCGGATGCTAAGTTCACTTTTTCATGTTGTTTGAACATTAATGCGTGTTGGCAGTGTATGTGCAAATCTACCCTATAATGATGATAATCCATGCAGTGGTTTTTAATTAATCTGTAAAAATAATATCGCCTTTTTCAAATCGAGCCATTCTCAGATGCCTGTCGGTGTGGTGTCACACCAACAGAGGCCGCTCCCACGATAGTTGATTGACATGAGCGTCTTACCTCAGATCAGCTGTAACAGTCCGCCCTCTTTGTTTCGATGCCGGAGCAGGGATGTAAGTTAGACAAGAATATCTCGGATTGAGCGATTGAGGTGTTGTGTTGCTGGATGTAATAATGAACATAACAGTCATCATTTACTCCTGACATCTGAGCTGCTGAAGATGTAGTGGATTATGTTTGTTTGTGATGGCGCCTCCTGATCTACATATATCCGTCTAGGTTCACGCGAATCATCCGTGATCCAGCTTCACTTACAGCAGAAGTGAGTATAAGGGTTTTTTATGACCTTTGCGATCAGATTTACTAAAAACGTGCTAGTTAGCAAGTTTAGCGGCAAAATGCGGCTAAAGTAAACAGGCTCGTCACTCTACAGAGAGAAGAGAGGGGTGGGGCGAGCAGAGCTCATTAACATTTAAAGCAACCTCGACCAGAACAGGATGATTTTTGCAAAGCAGATTTTAGCAAGGTAAAAACGGCGTTGTTTTACAGTACCATTGAGAATTTTTAACCAAAGTATATTATAGATTTTTCATTAAGACCCTAAAGAATCATATCAACTTGTGGAAAATGGGCATCCGATGACACCTTTAACAAAAATGAATAAAATAAAGCATGACATACACCGCATGCTATATTAGCTTATACCGACTAATAAATTATATAACGTTTAGCAAACACTTAGAAATCAAAAAAAAAAATTATGTTACGTGAGGTAAATGACAGCTTTTCAAATTGAAAACAAAAAGAAAAGTGAAACTAATATGGCTTGCATTATGTTTATTTTTCCACAAGAATACCAACATGTTCACCTTCTCTGTTTAAGAAGCATTTTTTTTTTTCTTTAGCTTGAAAACCAAATCCAATCCCTCCGTCCGCCATTGTTTCCCTTAAAATTCACGTCATTTTTGCTGCACGCTTATGCTGCCGTGGCTAAACCAGGCTGTACATCCGAAGTGATCGCACTGAATGGACCTCTCTTTACGTGATCAGTGAAATCTGCACAGACAAATGCGACCACGTTGAATTTTAGCTACATAAAAGATATTTTGCAGGAGGCTAAAGTTTTGGTGGGTGACTGGCATACTAGAGAAATAACAGTTTGATCTTGTATTGCTAGTATTGATCAGGCAGACTGACCATTGTTCATTGTTGTTTATACATGATTTCAAATAAGAATCCCCCAATAGCTTTTTAGTGCAAACCATTAGCCCAAATTATGCAAAGTAACTACTTGAGCATTAGTTAAAGCCCAAATTGCGCAAAATAACTGAGTTGAAATCATTTGCTGACAGCTTGGTCCCCCCCAGTTGCGCCCCTGTGCTGCCCTAAACTCATGTTGTTGGTTAAGCCAATGCTGCTGTGCCAGACTGGTAGAAATGCTCAAGCAGAAATGTTTTGATATATTTTTTGAAACAACTCAGCCAATGAATATCTTACTTGAGATGGGAGCAGTGTTAATTTCATTGACGTTAATTTCATTTTTTTTTTTACCATCAAAAACGAGGTGATAACAAACTAAAAATCGTTTTGAATGACAAAAACTTTGAATATTTAAATGTCATGTGCTGTTATTTTCCAATAATGCCATTTAAGGGCATATTTCACCCAAAAACTCTGTCAAACCATGACTTTCTTATGCAGAACACAAAATAAGATATATTAAAATCCCCATTGACTTTCAGTGTATGGATAACAAATTCTAAATATCTTCTTTTGTTTTCCTTAGAAAAACCCCATATATGTTTGGAGTGATGCATGGGTGCGTAATCATTTCTGGGTGATCTGTTGCTTTAAATACAATGGCCTGTAAAATCAAAATGGACCTGTATTATCTAATTGGTTTCTTTGATTAATGGAGTGAAGTTATTGTTTAAAATAATATAGTTGAGAGGGGGAAATTAAATTACGCTTTAAGAAACAACATCTTCATCACCACAAAGCCTGTTTTGTGTTTTAGCCTGAAAAGCCTGTTTGAAATGTCAGCTGTTGACTGTCTTGCTGGGCTGACTTTGTGAACAATTTGTCAGTGTGTTTCTGTCTGAGGGGGTTGCAGTCTCCCAGACATATTCCAGCCTTCAGTTGGCTCTCATTTAGTAAGTGCCGGATAGCAGTGGTTGGTTGTCATGGCTGCGCCCCCTTCCCACAAGCCTTTTCTCACAATGGCCATGCTTTCCATCTTAGAGATCAGAGGCAGACAGCAACAGTCCTCGTAGCCCTTCTTTCCCACCCTTGATTTATGTAGATTACATTCAGTCTGTTTTTCACTGTAAAATGTACACAGAGGAATCTATGGAGGAATACGTAGCCTTTGCGTCATACGCAAGAAATTAATCCTACAGAAAAATGTTGCAGGAATGTGCGCTGGAATGATTGGTGGAGCAGAGCCGATTCCACTGATGGGCTCTTATGTGAGGTTAGTTATATTTAGTGCTGGAATGAACTGCCAACATTTTGTTCCTTGTTGACTAGCAATTATATAAATATATTGTATATTTAGTGGTTTATTGCACATTCTTGTCACTCTTCATTAAGTTTCTTTTCTCCCTCTTGAGCCTGAGGAACATTTTAGAGAGCTTCCATATATGAATGTTTTGTGGCCAAACATTTTCACGGTGAGAAATACAAATTTAGGTGTGCTAGTAGTGGTAGTGTTGTTGTAGATTATTATATTTCATTAAATGGGGTTAAGAATGTACAGTCAAAAGTTTACATCCCCCTTTCAGAATCATTAAAAATGTATTTTACCAAAATTAGAGGGATCATACAAAATGAATGTTATTGTTTATTTGGCACTGACATAAATAAGATATTTCTCATAAAAGATGTTTACATATAGTCCACAAGAGAAAATAATAGTAGAATTTATCAAAATGACCCAGTTCAAAAGTTTACACCCCCTTGATTCTTAATATTGTGTTGTTACCTGAATGATTTTTTTTTTCTGTTTATCCTTCAGGTCCCACAAATTCTTTGGTTTTCCAACATTTTTGTGTATTGGAACCCTTTCCAACAATGACTGTATGATTTTGAGATTCATCTTTTCACACTGAGGACAACTCATATGCAGTTATTACAAAAGGTTCAAACGCTCACTGATGCGCCAGAAATAAAAAACATGCATTAAGAGCCGGGGGGTGAAAACTTTTGAACAGAATGGAGATATTTACATTTTTCTTATTTTGCCTAAATATCATATTTTTTCATTTAGTACTGCCCTTCAGAGGCTACAGAAGATACTTACATGTTTCCCAGAAGACAAAATAAGTTAAATTTACCCTAATCTTCAAATTCTTAATGCATGATGTTTTCTTCTGGAGCATCAGTGAGCGTTTTAACCTCAGTTGTCCTCAGTGTGAAAAGATGGATCTCAAAATCATACAGTCATTGTTGGAAGTGGTTCAAATTCTAAAAACAAAAGAAAGAAGTGCTGAAACGCTCTTCTCTGTGCTTTCCTGAACCTGAAAACAGTAGAACATAATAGCAGTGCCAAGATCATAGGTTCAATTCCCAGTTAGCTGAACATGTATGGACTGATAAAAATGTGTGCCTTTAATGCAGTGTAAGTTTCTTTGGATAAATGACCCTAAATCAGAAAAAAGTTGCAAAATTTCAACAAAAACATCAGGTTGTCCAGTATTTCTGTCAACTCAAAAAATAAAATGGGTCAAATTGACCCACAACATAATGAAATTGCATGACAAGCACTATTTCTTTCCTGTCTTGATGTATTTCCTTATTGAATTAAATAGTTAACAGTCTGTGGCAGGTGGTGTTGGGGGAGGGGCATGCACTTTTTAGAGAGCGTTTGATTGGACAAAAAAATTGGCGCAATGCAGGATGAGTCATCGATGTGATTTCCAGAATAGAAAGACTATAAACTTTAAATGTGTAGCTTATAGCTTATGACCTCATAGATAATATATATGAGCTCAAATTTAGATTTCATGGTATTAATAACTGGATTTATTGTCTGAGCCTGGTCTCTGAATGTCTTGAAAGTTTCTCTTCTATTTTGGTGATCATTTGTGCAGACAGAAATTAAGCTGTTTCATTTATTCTGCTCACATTGTCTGTGGTATGGTGCTGTACATTGCATTGTTTAGTTTTGGTGGTCCCCTCCCCCTTTCCTCGCTGCGGAAAATTGCTCCCTAGTGCCTGATGCAGCTGTGAAGCCTTTTATCAGAGAAACACAGCAGAGACCCTTAACTCCTGGTGTTGTCCCTTCCATGTTCCTCTCTCTATCTCCATCACACCAACCCTGTCAGCAGCGTCTTCTAGCTTTGCACTTACCGTGAATGCTGTGTCTGGTGTCTGCTCTTTACACAGCCTTTGAAGGTTTTAGCTGGAAGGTACTGACAGTCCCAAGGCTGGAGTCACAGGATGCTTTTGGGCAGTTTTGACTTGATTTGCAACTTGTGAAGAAGCCTCTGATCAGAAGTGGGACATCCAGGAGCAGTAATTACCCAAATAGCAATTTTACCGTAGAAGTATAGAAGTATCCTGAAATGCTACCGGTACATCTGCAGTGACACAGGAGTCCAAACAGTGGGCAACTGCTCAACAGATGGACTAATTCTGGGTTTAATTAGGCTAGACATTTAGCCTGTAGCCCATGTTAAAGTGCTCTCATGTCTATGTGTAAGTTGACGTCAAAACAGAGACTGCAAGCACAGATTAATGGGAATACGCTGATAGTACATGGACAGGGAGAGAGAGGAGAGAGAAGGGGTGAAATAAGTGAAAGATGCAGAAATGGATGTGGAGGGCGAGAGAGAGTTTGAGTGGAACAGATTGTAGAGAACGTGAAAGGGAGGGGAGATAAACATGCAGTGTACAATAGGGAGAGAGAACGAGTTTGAAGGAATAGTTCAACTCCAAGAAAAATCTACCAGCATTTACTCACCCTCATGTGCTTATAAACTCATTTGATATTCTGTCTTGAGTAAAACAAACAAACAAACAAAAAAGGACATTTTCAATAGTGTGATGAACCTAATCAACAAGATTTAAAAGGCTAATTCACCCAAAGATAAAGATTGTCATCATCACTGTCATTCCAAACCTGTAGGACGTTTGTGCATCTTCAAAACACAAATTAAGATATTTTTAATAAACTCTTGAGAGATTTCTGTCTCTCCATTGAAAGTCCATACAATCAAAAATTTGAGAATTCAAAAATTTCATAGAGACTGTATCCTTATGGATCAAATTGTTCAATCCAAGTTTTCTGAAAAGACATAATCACTTAATAGGATGAATAGATTAAATTTAGGATTTTATTCACATAAAACATTAGGGGCCTTCACATCGGAGGAACCTTTTCATAGTTCCTAGAAAGTGTTCCTGCTTTTTGGTGTGTTCGCACCACAGGAACTAGGAACGTATTTAGGCAACCTGGTCATATGATGGAGTTCCTGTGGGAACTTTTTCACGAGACACGAAATACCAATAAGTACATATCACTGCAGTTTCCAAAGAAATGAACACTAGAGGTGGTAAAACAGCACATGTAATTTTGTTTTTGTACACAGTTTTGATTACAGCTCCATATAATTTGTTTTCTGGTGTTCTGACAATATCAGATTATGCTACCAAATCTGTATTTTTATTACTGTAAGGATAGGTTTAGGGTAGGGGTAGGTGTACACGACAGGGTAGCACAACTGTCAGAACACCAGTGTAACAAGCTTGCTCGGTAGCTCAGCCGTCACAGAGTTTATCTTAGGATGCAAAATCCTTGGGTACGAATCTTGTGAAAAACATGACTCGCATTGAAAGAGCTGAAAGGTGAGAGATCAAAAAACAAGCTAAAATGGGATGCTTGCAATAGAATTATTTTAAAACGTCACGGAGCATTAGAGTTACGTATTAGATTGTTAACGTCTTCACCTACCCCAACCCTAAACCTACTGCTTACAATAATGCAAAAACACTAATTATTGTACAGTACATCTATATACCATCTAGCCTTTACCATAAAACATACCATATGTACATTTTTAGCTGTTCAGGGGAAAAATCGAAGACTCTTTTAGTGCCACTCAGTGGACATTTCTCTTGGAAAGTGCAGTGTTATGTACTTATTGTATGTATTTTGTGTCTCACAAAACATTTCCCACAGGTACGTTTTTGCCATGAGACCAGGTTGCATTTAGTTCTAGGAACTCAGTTTGGGGAGGAACTAAATTAGATCCTATTTCAGAGTAGCGTCAGTTCTATAGAACTACCAGTGACATAAATGTACGTTGATTGGCCAAATGCATACGAAACACCGGCTACCCCGTGTTAAAAAAGCAGTGTAAAAATATTTATTCCATGAACATGGAAAACCGCGATAACGGCATTTACCTGTTGTCTGCAGTGGTGTGTTCTTTTCTCAGCCTCGATGATATGTAACACTGCAAGCTGTCATAAGAGATTTAGTCAGATTTTCATGCTCTTTCAATCACGTAAATTGTGCGTTTACATTTCATCTCCATTATCAAGAAAACCACGACACACAACAAAAACAGTCCCGATCACGGCATCCACCATTCACCGGTTGTTTGTTGATGTTTGTAAATACCGCAAATAAAGATGTCGCTGTCTGCCTCCTCAGAGTTCCTGCTGCCGGTGCGAAAGCAACCAGGAAAAGAAATAGGTTTTCTAGGAACCACTATGCTGGTTCGTAGAACTACACGGTGTGAAAGCCCCTATTGATCAACACACATAGAGCTCATCAAATAAGGTAAACTGAAGTTCAAAGTGCTTTTTTGAAGCATGAGAATCAAGCATGTTAGAGCACATTAAATGTGGCAAACAGAAGCTCAATGTATGTGTGTTGACCAGTGTTAATGACAGAATCAAAACAGATCAAAATTTCATTCACTGATAATCTTCTGCTCCAGTGAGCTGTTAACAGTTGCGTCTGGGTCATTGAGTCCAGATCAGTCCAGTTTGTGAACATTTTGTGAGCTGGTTCTCTGATTCATTCAAAAGATCCAACTTGAAGAATGATTCATTCATGAAACAAACATTGGCACTTAATCAGATTAATCAGTTCTTTGCTTTTCGTGTATTACTCACATAAACCTATTGTATAGCTTTAGAAAACTAAATATGAATCATATTTATGGTTAATTTTGGAGCCTGACAGTCTCAGCCCTCGTTTACTATACATTAAAAAGGGTATCCGGTATATTCTTGAGAAATGTACCTTTTATATTCCACAGAATGTAAGAAAGAAAGTCAGGTTTTGAGTGACATATGGCTGAGTAAACAACAACCGAATTCTTTTTTAGGTGAAAAATTCCTGCCTATTTGGGTTACTGCAAAAATATAGCACATTTTCAAGCGCGCTTACGAAAAGAACATGTCACACTCACCCAGTTACGAATGATTGAAGGCTAAACAAGCAATTTTATCACAAAGAATGCTGAAAATAAAAATTATAAGACAGCGTTTCAATACAAATTTATTCATTCATTATTTTCTTTGGCTGCCATTGTGCAAGTACTGTATGAATGAAATGAGGTGCCATGTCATTTTGTACGCATGATTGATTGGTAAAGAACCCACAAGGGCTGAATATCCTGTCCAGATGGTGGGGTTTGGTCAGGCTGTGTCATTAGTCAGGTGGTTGCTGATGCTTGATGGCCCCTTTATTCATAACCAAACGGCTTCGGCTTTCTTTTACTTGGGAGTAAATTAGAGGAGAATTCACAGGTGAAAATGAACAGGGTTTGAGGGAACGTGTGTAAATACACCCAGCTGATAGACTAGCTATTTCACAGTATTAATAGTGTGGCAGTACTACATCTTTTCAGCCAATCACTACCTGTGCAGCACAAACCCAGCAATAGAATAATAGCTACACACATCTTTTTTCCTCTGTCTAAGAGAAGTTGAGGGTTTCTATGGAAACCGGGGGAGGCTCTGTGCAGTTTTATACATATGTTTTCTGGACGGCTGTGCCGCATGGTTCCTCGGCCTTGCCTGGAGGGTCCAGCTATTGATCGTAGCTTCTCTGCCTGAGCTATTAGAATGTGAATGAGGATCTCCCCCATTTCTTAATGTGTGCTGAATAATGCCTTTCAAGGCCGAATTTGAGCTTGGACCTTGTCTGATATTATCTGCAAGCTCATAATTTCACGCGTAATGACTGGATCTGTACCAGTGGGACTTTTTGAATGGCCAAAGGTTCCTGTAGAACTTAAGTTTAATGGTTCTCGGTTATCTTTGTCTGTACTTAAATGTCTACAGTGGCTGGAAGACCTGAAAGTCTTGCCTATAAAGTGTTTAGACACTTTCTTGCTTTGTGGCACGTTGAGAGTTTTCATGTTCATCTGCCATACTGGAATATCGGTGGTGTAAAAATAGCTGGGGTCGCGGGTCATCTCATGGGTGCAACATGACCAGCACCCACATAACCAGCCAAATACTATTCGCTTTATCTTGGTAACTGCTTTTTGTTTATTGGACATGTTCACTTGAGAATTGAATGAATCATGCCGTTTATTCAGTGCCCTGAAAACATTTGCTTGACAACGGTTTGTACCTGTGAGGTCTGTGAGGCCTATTGGAATCATGCCATTTCAATGCTGTATGAATTTCTTCTGTTGAACATGAAGATATTTTGGAAAAAAATGTTTCCACAACATTCTTCAAAATATCTTTTTAATCTTCCACAAAACAGAGAACATCATACAGGCTTTCAGTGAAATGAAAGTACATGATAATGGAATTTCCATAAGGTTATGCCACAAAAACATAAGTGTGTATATCACTGCATAGGTGAAAGCCCACTGCGATATTGGCCAGGGCAACATAAACCTAAAACAACTTGAGTGCACCTTTAAATAGACTAACCCTGAAAGAAAAATGAGCACATTATTGCTATTGAGGAGGCTTTAGAAGCACTGAAATTAATGGCGAAAGTGTTTTCGGAGATTAAATTTAGAAATCAGTGGGAAATCAGAACAAAGGCTGCTTATTTTGACACCAACACAATACTGAGAGAGGGAGACAGAGAAGATAGAAGAGTTATTTATAATGTAAGTGTTCCTCTCCAACGTTTCTTTGAATGTTTCTCCGAGCAAACGCAGGTTACGCGCAATATTTTTCAGTGCTTTCATTAGTTTGCCTGTGGCACTGCCTCATTAATTCTCTACCTTTCAATGTAGCTTGTGTTAATATAGTTGTAATGAAATATTCAGCCGTTTTTCCATGAGGAATGTATGAGGTTTGTTGCTCTACAGAGATCTATTACACACGTAGTTTAGGCACCATAGCCATTTTCTACTATTATTATACATTTAGATGTGGTAAATGGGTTTACAGGCATGTTTTGCACATGATCGGTGGTGAGGTATATTGGTATAAAGCAAAAAGTAAAGGATTGTAGGAGAATCAGCTAGCATGTTTTCTTCCAGACACTGAAGTCAAACTCAATAAATAGTAAGCTTTGGTTGTGTCCGTAGCCTGTCTATCCTGAGATACAAGTCACAGAGTTTGTATGTATGCTGAATATAAGGGATAGTTCACCCAAAAATGAAAATTCTGTCATTAATTACTCACACTCATGTCGTTCCAAACCCGTAAGACCTTTGTTCATCTTCATGGTAGTACTGTTGCTGTCTATGCAGGGTTCAAAAGCTCTCTGATTTCATCAAAAATGTCTTAATTTGTGTTCTGATGATGAACAAAGGTCTTACGGGTTTGGAACGACATGAGTGTGAGTAATTAATGACAGAATTTTCATTTTGGGTGATCTCTTTAACTTGTACCACTATTTAAATTATTATAAGGACTGGGTAATGACAGCTTCCTGATTCGATTCAGATTAAGTTAAGATTCATAGGCTATCTACACATTTTGATTCTGATTTGATTAAATTTGACTGTAATCTGATTCATTTTGGTACCATTTTGGTATCTTTTAGTTTTCTGCTTATTCTTACACATAAAAGAATTTCTCTCTCAGATATTGCTGTGAATTATACAGGGCAGAGTTTCAGACTGATTCACTCTGGTCTTTCTGAACTATTCATTCAAACAACCTGCTTGTTTCGGGAATCAGACTATTTTAGTCACAGTATATAATTTTGATTCTCTAAAAAAGGACAGACTCATAAGTAAAATCAATATTAACCAGCTCTGACAGTTATTTTAAAGGGGTCATCTGATGCTAATTTCACTTTTACATGTTGTTTGAACATTAATGTGTGTTGGCAGTGTATGTACACATCTACCCTATAATGATAAAACTCCATGCAGTGGTTTTTAATTAATCTGTAAAAATAATATTCCCTTATTCAAATCAAGCCATTCTTAGTACCTGTCGTTGTGGCGTCACACCAACAGAGGCCGCTCCCACGATAGTTGATTGACATGAGCGTCTTACCTCAGATCAGCTGCAACAGTCCCACCTCCATTGTTTTGATGTCGAAGCAGGGATGTAAGTTAGATAAGAGTTGAGCGATTGAGGTGTTGTGTTGCTGGATGTAATAATGAACATAGTGGTCGTCATTTACTCCTGACATCTGAGATGCTGAAGATGCAGTGGATTAC
>JAHKKF010534845.1:0-32896 GCA_019740295.1 Labeo calbasu
TGGTCCTCCAGGAACTTGTTTTGACCCCCCGGTTTTGGTTGTGGTATCATCATGTTTGAACTCCGACTGCATCACTTACACCCGCTTTCAAGGATTCAAGGATTAGTTCACTTCCAGAACAAAGATTTACAGATAATGTACTCACCTAATGTACTTTTTTATAGGAAAACATTTCAGGATTTCTCTACATGTAATGGACTTCAGTAGTGCCCCCAGATTTGAACTTCCAAAGTGCAGTTTAAATGCAGCTTCAAAGGGCTCTAAACAATCCCAGCCGAGGAAGAAGGATCTTATCTAGTGAAATGATCGGTTATTTATTTATTTTATTATTTTTATTATTTTTTTTAATTTCAATTTATATACTCTTTAACCTCAAAGACTCGTCTTGTCTCTGCTCTGTTTTTTCCGGTCATGACAGATAGGGTACGTCTAAAAACTCCCATCTCATTTTCTCCTCCAACTTCAAAAACGTCCTACATCACCACAGAAGTACCAACCCAGAGTTTAAAAAGTGAAAATGCAAAGAAGATCAAATACCCTTTACAAAAAAAAGGTAAAACGGTGATGTTGGAAGATTTTGAAGTTGGAGGAGAAAATGAGATTTGAGTTTTTCGACATACCCTAACTGTCATGACCGAAAAAAAAAAAGTTCACACAGAGCTAGACGAGTGTTTGAGGTTAAAAAGTATATAAATTGTATTTTTTAAAAATTTGTTTATTTTATTTATTTATTTTTTTTAAATAACCGATCGTTTTACTAGGTAAGACCCTTCTTCCTCGGCTGGGATCATTTAGAGCCCTTTGAAGCGGCATTTAAACTGCATTTTGGAAGTTCAAATTTGGGGGCACCATAGAAGTCCATTACATGGAGAGAAATCATGAAATGTTTTCCTCAAAAAAAAAAAAACCCAACTTCTTTACGACTGAAGAAAGAAAGACATGAACATCTTGGATGACAATGGGGTAAATACATTATCTGTAAACTTTTAATCATTTAAGCCTAGTCCTAGACTAAAATGTAAGTCTGAGCTGTTTCAACTGAAAGAATGATCTTAAAATATTTCAGTGCCTTTGTTTTGTCTCAAGATGCACACCTGTAATGTTTTTCCTAAGGCACGAGTAAAAAAAAAATACTCAAATGTCCTAATTGAACTATGGCTTAATCCTGGCTTAGGCTAAGCCCTGCCTGTATGAAACGGAGCCATAGTTTTTAAAATTTATAAGTCACCTTACTACTTTTTTTCTCTCTTGTCTTAACCCATGTGGTGCCATTATCAGAGGCTAGCGCAAAGACGCGGGACGGAGTTCAGTGTGCCTTTGAAGAACTAGTTGAAAAGATTCTACAGACACCGGGGCTCTGGGAGAGTAGCATCCAGAACCAAGGTGTCCAGCTGTCTGATCATGAACAGCAGCGTCAGGGTGCCTGTGGGGGTTACTGCTCCCTGGTTTGACGTCCTCACCTCAACCCAAGAACCACAAACTGAGATGGAAAGCACCATTTTCTTTCTTCTGAATGAGAGCTTCCTCTGAGGGGGAACGGTCTGCTCCCTTAGAGCTGGTCAGAGGGACCTTTGCAGTTTGCACACTTATGTGTCACTCAGATGTTGTTTCATTCTGTCCCAGTATTCTGTCATGTTATTCTCAATTAATGTATCACAGTGCTACATTACCTGTAGCCAATGTAAACCGTTATTATGCAAAACAAGTCCTGTAGTAGATTACATCCTGAGCATGTTAAAATATGCCAGATATTATGTCTCCCCCCAGCAAGATGACAGAGTTGACATGCTTCCCCCTCAATGCAAGCACCGTCTTTGACCTGATGTGTGTAGGCCAATAGGATTATAGGAGCCGAGGGGCAGAGAAACAGCAGGATCTGATCAGTGTGATGAACTCGTTTAACATGAATGTCATCAAATGTCCTTTGTACCTGTACTACATTTCATCTGTTTAGCATATTCTTTGCTTCTCTCATTTTAATCTACCGCTTTTTATTTAAATCCATACTCCCATGTTATTTTTATAATATTTGGCCTTAGAAATATTGCTAGCATGATTCTACCTTCTGGAAGAGTTTGAAATATTATTTTGTAAATAATATGTCTTCAGTAGCTGTTCTGAATCATAATTCACACAGTGGTCTATGAAATGCTGTTTAGCTGCAGCTCTTGAGTTGAGATACATTAAGCATGTTTAAATAATGTAATCTATGATGACTTTTGTCTGAATAACACATGGGATGATCCATTTTACTTCACTGTGTTTTAATCTTTGATCCAATTGTTGTTTTCTTTTCTAGTTAAATGTGAATGGATACCAAAAGAATTTCTGTATTCATGTTTATTTTTAATCAAGACACCGCCTTGTGATTTGATATTGATTCATTTCACGTACTGACTTGAAACAGAAGAGTTTGGTCATGCCTTAATATTTATTAGATCTGCATGTTTAACGTGATCTCCACTACAGGTTTTCACTGTGAATCTGTAGAGAGTGTGTTATTGTAGCCAGTTGAAATGGCCAGTGGTACATGGGTAAAGTGGTCATTTCATTTAATTATAAACATATCTTGATCCTGAGGTTTGAGTATTAATATGTTTGACTTTTATTCCCTTAATAGAGGTGTTTGCTCTGCTGCAGAGGAATTTATTCAGTCATAGGAATAATTGCTTATGACTTCCAGCGCTCGACTTAGGATTTCTTACAATTTATCAGGTATTAAATTCACATACAGCAGTTCTGTTTTCATAAGTTCTTACGTTCAGTTTTCTAGATGCTTGCTTTTATTTTGGCTGTATTCCTTCAAAAGAGATGTTTTAATCTGTTTGCTATTTTCCGTTATGGAGTGGAAAATTAGGAGAAATTATATATCTTACATTCTTTTTGCATTAAAATATCTAACTTGTAGAAGTGTTTATAACTTGATCTACCAAAGCATAGTGCCTTTTGTTAAAGTCTGTGTGAATGTCTGTTCAAAATTATATTTTAATTATTAGTATGTCATTTTTAGTAAATTAACTCCAGATGGGCATATAGATGTTCTGAAGATCACATAAGGCAGGAAATTGATACCTACAGCTCCGTATGAGTTTTAACAAGCCATATACTGTGTACTACATACACAAACTCTGAAATATACAATGAACATGCTAATCACAACAAATGTCAAGAGCTTTCAAACTGATATGTGGCACCTCAGGTCATTAAACGAAACTGTAGGTCTTATAGACATTCGCTTCTTTCATAGAAAGCTGTGGTTACACAGATCTCTGATGGTCAGAAATGAAATAAACATAAAAGCAATATGCAGTGCTGTTGCTCTAAATATGTTTAGAACAGCATAATTTATACAAAAGGTCAATAAAAAAATTGGGAGTAAGTGACAAATTTTAGACCCAATATTGCCAGTTATAAGCTGGCATACAGTGCCTTGCAAACTATTCACATTTAACTGCTTTAAAATGTTTTCCCACATCAATTTATACTCCATACACCATAATAACAAAGCAAAAAAAAAAAAAGATTTGTACAAGTTTATTAAAAATACAACACTGAAATAAGTACATTTCATAAGTATTCATACCCTTAACTCAGTACTTAGTTGAAACACCTTTACAGCATCAAGTCTTTTTAGGTATGATGTGACAAGCTTTGCACATCCTCAGCTCTTCACCTCTCCACCTCTCAAGCTTTGTTAGCTTGGATGGGGGCTGGGAGACACTTTCAGGTTTCTCCAAAAATATTTGATTGCATTTAAGCCAAGGCCTGGCTGGGCCACTCAAGGACCTTCACAGAGTTGTCTATAAGCCACTCTTGCTGTCTGCTTAGGGTCATTGTCCTGTTGGAAGGTGAACTTTCTGCCCAGTCTGAGGTTCTGAATGCTCTGGACTGGGTTTTCATTAAGGCTAGCTCAATATTTTGTTGCATTGAGCTTTCCTTCTACTCTAAAAAGTCCCTCAGTCGCTGCCACTGAAAAACAGCCCCAAAGCATGAGGCTGCTACCAGCACACTTTACTTTTGGGATGGTACTCTGCAGATGATGAGCAGTGCTTGGTTTCCTTCAAACATGATGCTTGGAATTGCGGATCATCAGACAGTAAGAGGGTGCTTTTTTTTTTGCAAATTCCAAGTAGGTTTTCATGTGTCTTCACTGAGGAGAGGATTGAGTTTGGCCACTCCACCATATAGCCCGGATTGGTGGAGTGTTGCAGTGATGTTTGTCCTTCTGTACGTTTCTTCCATCTGCATATATGATCATGGAGCTCAACTAGAGTGACCATCAGCTTCTTGGTCACCAATATAACCAAGCCCTTCTCCATCAGTTGCTCAGTTTGTCCAGGAGACCTGGTTGTTTCAAACTTCTTCCATTAAGGGTGATGGAGACTACATGTTTCTGTGAATCTTCAATGCAGCACAATATTTTTTTTTTGTTTAACTTCTCTCGAAGCGATATGAGTGCTCCTGGGCTAAATTTCAAATGTCCCAGAAATATAAAGGCATGAATACTTATGCAATGGAATCATTTCAGTTTTTTTTTTTTTTTATTTCTAATGAATGGTCAAAGTTGTTACAAACCTGTTTTGTGCTTTGTCATTGTGGTGTATGGGAATTTATGTGGGAAAAAAGTAATTTAAAGCAGTTTAACAGAAGGCTGCAGCAACGTGAAAAAAATGAAGGGGTATGAATACTTTCGCAAGGCACTGTATATGTCAGGAGAGCTTTTTAGCTAAATAATCACCCTTGTTGACTGACTAGTCAAATGTACGTTCGTAAGAATTTTAGATTCAACCGTTTACATGCTTTTTTCCCTATCCACCTAATTCTTCAAAGCAGATGTAAGCCTACAGTCGAGACTTCCGGGAAATAACGAGGAAGAATAACAATGTGTAACAGTAAAACTGTTTGCACTACAAACTAGTGTGTTCATAATTAAGATAATATATTAAAATAATATGCTAATAGACACCAATCTGTTGTATCAGCAAAACAAGCTGTTTTGTACAGCTAAAAATATCTGGACGTGAGTGAGACCGGAAGCCAGACTCGTAAAATTTACAAATGGCCGTGCCCGCTTTTACCCTAAAAAATAAGGTGACTTGATTAGATTATTTTAGATCTACATTACACCTTCCAATATATTTGAAATTTAATTCAGGTCAAACTCAGTTGTATTATTTATGCCAAGACCTCGACAGTTTTGGATGAGAACAAAACCTGAACTGATATGAGCTGGATGATCTGTAACTACTGTCTTCTGTAAAGCTGCTTACATCTGAATTGAATTCATTTCGTAATTAATAAACGTCACAGGGTTATTGAGCTGTACTTAAATACTGAACTGACTTGAGACACTAATGTCTTGTTACAGCTGTTTTACAGCAGAATGTGAATTTCTCTTATATTTGATTAAGTTTGCATCTTTGGTTATTTTTCCTATTTATTAATGTAAAACAGCTTTGAAACAATCTGTTGTATAAAGGGCTATATAAATGAAGGTGACTTGACTTGACTGAAGTGTTTACACAAAGACTTTTCAGTCTGATTGAGTCATCAGTCTGATTATTTGGATTTAATGATTGCATGTAAACTAAGTCACTGAACACTGAAAAAAAACCCCACTACTGAAACATATAAACACAGACAAGAGCAGTGATAAAAACAGTGAAGTCTTAGCGCTGTTATATTTTAAATCAGCATGAAAGGGAAGTTATAATCGTCTTTTATTCCCTATTGTGACGTACGTCCAAATGAAATGGCTTCTCGAATGAGTGGAATTTGATTTTGTCCATCAGGAATTGATTGGACCATTGGATCGATGTTGTTGTTTTCTTTTGTTGCTGGAGAGGAGGAAAATCACTCGGCCAGTCAAATCAGTGAAATAAACTTAATTGTTATATAAGACAACAGCTACTCATTTTTCTTTGTAACCTGTTTTCTCATCCGCTAGACATATTTTACACAGTACCACATTCTGGAGGGTGTGAAATGAAATTACAAGTAAATCAAACATAATTAGTTATAAATAAGCTCTCATGCCACATTAAAGAGTGAAATCTGATTGCTTGCAGAGCTCCTTTGTCAGTACATTGTACAGTTTCCTGGAAAGTAAACACTGGAGAGATCTTCTAAATTATTGTCAAAGTTACATTTCTCATAATGACTTCAGTACAGCCACACCACAGCACAATCTGTAAGCTTTCAAATATGGAGAAACCTCAGTTTTACTAAGAAATGGCCTTAAATCATTTTGTATACATACAGTAAGTCATTTCTAATTGTGATTTTGAAATTACGTGTCCGATAAGATCTGTCTAAAGTTCACTTTCCAGGCAACTGTACAATACACTGGCAAAGGAGCTCTGTAAGCAATCAGATTCCAGTCTTTAATGTGGCATAACCTTTTTTTTAATATAAATATCACTGTGGCCTTCATGATGCCTGAAACTGAAACTACATCAAAATCAACAGATTTCCACCGATGTTACACTTTTCCTGCTAGTTCTCCATTTCGTTTAGAGGTGTTTTACTATTTATATTGGGCTCTTTATGTTGATATAGCGGGTGCAGTTGACCACTGAATCATTCTAGATGAGGGCAAGGCCAGAAGAATGGTGAATATCATGTTTTAGGCTTCCTTGAAGCATGGGTGGAGAGAAAGAAGACTTGAGAGCAAAGCATAGTGCATGTGGTCAGGACTGTAAGGAGATATATACTGTAGGGTAGACCGTCCTGTATGTTCAATTCCAAATTCTTACTGCTGGCTGAACCGTTTTAAAGCAGCCAGCAAGACTGAAACATATCGGACTGTTCAAACAGCTTATCTAGAAGGCCTATCAGGTACATAACTGAAATGCAAATACTTAACCAATACGGCCTAGTACAAGCAGCTGAGCTCTGTGCAGATGTGAAGGGTAATTGTTTTGACATGGGTAGTGCTATTTCTTTATCAGATGGAGATTTTAGTTGCCTTTACCAAAATGTGGCTCCAACTCTTTATGTTCCACACTTGGATAAAAAATTATTGAGGTCCATTTTTGCCTTAGAGGAGGGGAAAAGAAAAAAAAAACTATTAAAAAGGTTTCCTTCTGGAGCATCAGTGAATGTTTGAACCTTTTTAATAGTTGTGTTTAAGTCCCTCAGTTGTCCCCAGTGTGAAAAGATGGATCTCAAAATAATACAGTCACTGCTGGAAAGGGTTCAAATATGCAAAAGATGCTGGAAAACTGAAGAATCTGCAGGACCTGGGGGATTTTTCTGAAGAACAGCGGGCAGTTTAACTGTTCAGAACAAGCAAGGGACTCATGAACAACCACAAAACAAAAAACAGTCGTAGATCATCCAGGTAACCACACACAGTATTAAGAACCAAGGGTTCCCAAACTTTTGAAGGGGGTTATTTTAATAATTTCAGCTATTTTTTGGTTTTGTGGACTATATGTAAACATATCTTTTATGTAAAATATCTTATTCAGGACAGTACTAAATAAAAAATAACATGCATTTCGTATGACCTCTCTTATTTTGTTAAAATTATTCTCATTTTTTACAGATTCTGCAAGGGGTTCCTAACTTTTGCATGCAGCTGTATATAAATATGTAAAATTGTTAATTCACTCAAATTTTTTTATGGTTCTTCTGTACACTGTAAAAAAAACAACTTTAAAAAAGCTGTTTCAACTTAAAAAAGTAAGTGTTCATGCTGCCTTAAAATTGTAAGTGTAGTCAACATTAAATGTTAAGTTGTACTACATGAAAGCATGGATATTTGAGTTAAGTAAACTTAAAAAAAATTTCAGTGAATTCTGTGGTGCTAATTATTGTTATACTATTTATTTTTACGTATCAATTTATTTATTTTTTTTTTTATCAGTGATGGATAAAATCTGAAGGGCGTCCATCATTTTGACAGATTACACTGAGGGTGATCTATTGTAAATTGTAGCTGTAATTCCCACCCCCGTCCAGTTGGTGGCGAGTGCGCTCCAATGTGGCAGCAGAGCACGGAATACAGAACAAAAACGAAACTATCACAAATGTTTTCCTATGCGTTGAGTACACAGAAGCTACAACGATCTATCACGCCACATTAAAGAGCGTCAAAACGGTACTCATTGCTTGAATTACCTAAGAAAACTTACAGAATTTGACATCGATAGACAAAACCGTTTTCGTATAGCACCACTTCACATTTGAGGCATGATGCCAAAATGACTCTGAAGCTGTATCTTTGTAAAGCTTTGACATAATGACATCAAACTTTGTGTGTGTCATTGTCACCTCACACAGAACACGCCACATCAATTTGAAAACAGCACCACCTATTGGTCAAAAGTGATAAGCCATTAAATAATATTATTAGTGTTTGTATTTATGATTTTTCAGCCATTTCAACTGATATTATCCTAAAATGGCTTTAATTACTCGTTGTAGTTGGTCTGTTGCTCCTTGCCATGCTTAGCTCCTCATTCTGCCTCTTTAGTGCTTGGCCCCGCAATTGCTGCTTGCAGCTATATTTATTATTATTATTTTACTTTGAGGGAATTAGAGGAGCAAATTTTATTAAAGCACAACTTCATTCTATTTAAAAACTTTATTTGCTCTCATCTGACTGTATTTTGCACAATAATCATCACAGGCAATGGCCCAAATGAAATTAAACGCTATCCAAAAACAAACCAAAAGGTTTGTTCCAAAAAACAAACAAAAAAACAAAACAGTTGCTTCACTCATAGATAGAATATTAAAATTTAAAAAAAAAAGAAAAATAAACTTCCTTTATATGCCATACTTAAACACAAGAATCCACATGTATATGCCATTGCCATAGGATGACAGTAATCCTGTGTCAATTAAAAATAAAATTAACATAACTTAGAAAAAAATGAATACGCATATGAATATATTACATTTTAGCCACTGAGAAAAATTGTATTTGAGAAATGATGAATTTTTTGTGCTTCTGTCTTTACTATGTCATTTTTCATCAGACAGTGGGGGAAAAAAGGAAAAAGAAGAAAAAAAAGGCACGCTGGTCAGTCAACATGTATTTTTCCTCCCAGAAAAGGCTGTTGTGGATCATTTTCAACAAAATTATTGCATGTAGTACATACTCAAGTGTTCAGGTAGTCTTTTAGCAATTATAACCTAGTACAGACCGCTGTCCAGTCTGTTAGCCACTAATGTCGGGGTTGTATGGGCACTTTGACAGTCTTAATTTCTGCTATATGGGAAGACTTCTGGATGATACAGCTGGTGGTGCCCGGCGTTGAGCTCTCCTTTCCTTGGGCCAGGTTAGTCAGGGCCATGGCGGCATGGAGCTCCTTCCAGTAGGTCTCGTTATTTCCTCCTCCACCGCCTTTACGAGCACCGCTGTTGCCAGATGAAGAGGAAATGGTTAATGAGGAGTTTTAGCAGTACTTAAAAACCTTATGATTCATTAGGCAACAGCATTCTTACCTCTCGCTTTGGCGTGTGCCACAGTCCAACGTCACTGAAAATACAGTTTGGTGAAATGAGTTATAAACTGGATATTCAAACTGGCCACAAAAGCTACTTGGCCAAAAGCTGGCACGTCATTTATGCTGCTAATGAAATATCCCTGAGCTGCTCTCACCCCATATCGATGGAACCGATGAGTAAACATGTTTTCACATGTGCATGTATGTACATGGGTGAATAAGTGGGTGTTTGTCGAGCTCAGGGAGATTTAAGTGGAACTCCGCAGGCTGTGCCTACAGCCACATTCATGCGCTCCAGCCAAAACAAATGCAATTATGCTTCCCCTGCGCTCTCGAGATGGAAAAAGCATATCTGCTCTGTGTCAGAAACAGACACGTTGTTCCACTACTCTGCAACTGATTTGCATTTTTTAAATTATTACACCTTTTCCTTTGACTAATGACTACTTGATTGGTCGTGACGTTGCGTTAAAGGAACAGTTCACTCAACGTGAGAAGTTTGTCATCATTTACTATGTCGTTCCAATCCCATGTGACTCACAAAAGGAGACATTTTGTCCAAGCAATCGCAGTGGTTTTTAAACCCCAAAAATAATGCAAAAGCAGCATAAAAGTATTTCATACAACTTGTGCAGGCACACTTTAGTTTGGGAACCAATTCACACCATAAACTAACTTTTAACTCCTAATTCTCTGCTTATTAATAGTAAGATAGTTGTTACGTTTAGGAATCTTAAGGAATCTATGGTCAATCAAAATCAGTCATTAATATTCAGGGCTCTACAGTGTGGCCATTTCAGTCACATTTGCGACTGAAAACTATTGCGTGCGACTATGAAAAAATATTTAGGAGCACCAGTGTGACTGACCCGATCAGCACATGTGTTTGCGCTGAGAAGAGCTTCAAAGGTTTCTACGTGTTTTTGCAACATTGCATAATGTATCACAGACATATCTCACGAATCCTTTCATAAACAAAGTATTGAGAGAGTGTAAATAATAATGCAGTGTAGAGAGCTATGGTGATTAAAATGGATGGATTTTGTGAAATCGTGATGAACTAAGATGAGTGACAGCTTTGAATGATTTTTAAGGGAGTTTGTAATGAGATATTGATTTAACACAACAGTTAAATAAACAAGAAGTTAATATTAAGTGACTTACATTGTCCGACTATAACACAATTGCCTGATTTTGCTCTATTTTGTCAAAAATAGTTTGAAACAAGTCACAGTTGAGCCGCGGTGCATCTCCATAAATGAGCGTGCATTTTAAAACAAATATACTGATCTTCCTTTATTCGTGAATGAATCAAATGAACGAATGATTCAGTAATTAAATCAGTGACCTACTGGGAGTTTTAGCTTCATTTTTAAAGTATCTTTTCAGTTATTTAAATCATTTAATATTTCTATATTCAAAATGTTCTATTGAAAAACATGAATTTCTGAATCTGATTGCACTCATGCCACCTCTGAGCCTCATTAAACATAAAAATACACCTACATGCCACTTTTGTTTTCTTCTGTGCCATCTCTGTAGTATTAAAATAAAATAAAATTTTGTTAATAGCCTACTGATTTCATTTGATTGGTAACTTATTCTTGTTCTACTTGTTCTCAATTAGACATTTTAAAAAGCTAATAAAATATAATTTAAAAACAAAATCTGACATAAAAGATGACATACTTTTAATAAAGTTAGAAAAATGCCATTACAAAGGTAAAAACAAAATTCTCCTGTAAATCACTTTGAGGAGTCAAATATCACCTCGTAATGGGAAGGCTAATTTTAGAGCCCTGGCTTTATAAGTACTAATAAACAGGCAATCGGTAGTATTCTAATAAGCAGCTAGTCAAAAGTGAGAATTGTGAAAATTGTGCCCCATATTCTATGTCATCTGAAGGCATATCTGATTTGTTAATGAATCCGTTTTGGGAACCAGATTAAGTGGCTAATTAGAAAGGTATGACTCAAAAGAACAATCTGTTTATGAATCATTAATCAGAAAATACTATTTCTCTCATGGGCTCTCAAAGCGCCAAGGACGTTGAAATAAATTTTGAACTGTTCTTCAGATAAAGCTTCAAAAGACTTGAAATATAGGGCATGATTGGTATGGAATATTTTTATCAAACAAACTTTCTGAAGCTTGAAAGCTCCATTCCCTTTCTTTGCAACTGAAACAGAATGACTGGTACATTCTTCAAAATTTCTCCCTTTGTGCAACATGCAAAAAAGAAATACAGGTTTGGAACAAGGATGAGAGAATATTGATTATGCAGCTAACTAGCATTCAGCATTTGTGTTATAGAGTAATATGCTGTCTTCACACAACCATTTGCAAGATGAATGCTTTCACACTATTTGATATTGCTGGCAGTGTGAAATGAATGACAGGAAACATCATGTTTGGTTAGATGAGGGAGGACAGTTCAAACAAATTGAGATCCATCCATTTGCTTCCATCCATTAAACTTTCACAGACATTGTAAATTTATTTTCATAGTCATTTTTTGGAATTAGCTTAAATATCGTCCTTCGTTCGGTAGATCTACATAAATCGGTTTGTAATACTAAAGCTGCCTCTCTTCTCTGCTGAAAGCATTGAGATCAGTAAAGAAAAATCTCTCTTATGGGAGCTATGAGAGGGAAAATTGGACGACAGGCATGAGCACAGAAAATGCTATTTTCAATATTCTTTGCCTAAAACATCTCCAACTCGGATTTCTTAAACAGTATTTGTGCCAAGAACTACTATAAACCATTAATAAATCATTTGGCTCTGGTTCCTTTGTGCTACTGGATGTCTCTCATCTTTTTAACTTCATTTCTATTGTCCACAGATGCTTTGGATTGACTTAACCTGTAAAACACACCAGAAAATACCAAAAAGAATATACACCAATTCCTCTGGCTAAAGACAGGAGGGCTCCAGTGCTTGTATTACACTTCTGTACTTTAGCGTTTTGCGTACTGGCACTTTTTCGTGCATACCGGCACTTCTGACATGTTGCCAGTACTCAGAGTCAAAGCGTCAGCGTGTTAATTGGGGCGTGGAGTACCACTTCTTTTTTTCCACTTCAAGCACTGGAGGGCTCTGTTAAACAAAATCAAATTAGCTATGAACTGAGATCATATAAAACAAATGTAGAAACATACTGATAAATCTGTGCTGTGTTTTCTTAACAAATGTGTATTTTCATTTCATTTTTACTGGAAAAAATAAATCTCCTCAAATTCCAAAATATTTAGGATATGTGGCAAGAAAATCTGCAACTAGAACGTGCCACATGGTGGTTTCATTCTGGAAAAATCAACAAACTAACAATTAAAGTTGCCATAAATAGCTGTTTGCAACCCATTTACTTCTGTAATGTGATATATTTTCAAATAAAACAGAATATTCAATGAGAAAAAAAGCTGATTGGATTAAATGCAACACCCTGAATGAATGCAAAATGAATGCCTGCCTGAGTCACTGTTTTGCTCTTTTTTCAGCCTTGTGCTAAAAACTAAAAAAAATCTTTCCTTTGTGATTTTCATGTACAGATAGCAATGCTGTCAAAAAAAAATCTCGTTCACACAGATCCACTAAAACGACTTTTAAAATGCTGTATTATGCATGCCAGGTCAGGAGGTGGCATTTGTGACTTTGTAAAGAAACACCACACTAACATGTAATATGCGTGATGCGCATGACATCTCAATTTTCACAAATTCACATTTTTGTAGTTTTTTTTTTTTTGTTTCAAAAACTTGCACTTTGAAACTGTTTTCACATCCCCAAAACGCTGTTGTGTAAATGACCAGGCAAAATGCATAGGTTTTTAGTCAAAAATGGTGTTGTGTAAATCCCTCATTAGTTAAGTGGCCTGAGTGATGTCTGCTGAAAAGTTCAAGTTCTAACATTTTTCAATAAGAAAAATATACATTTTACAGAGACAAATGCACCACGAACCGTTCATAATAAGACCAGGAACATGCATTAAGAAAGTAAGTAGAGGGTCAGTACACGTTTCAGTTTCAAAATTCAATTTCATTGCAACGTCATCTATCAAGATCAAAACAAGTCCGATATTGCTCATTTTCACACAATAATAAAAAATAAAGCTTCAACATATTTTACTGTTTTTTGTCAAAACTTAACTCACTGCCTTGTGGGGATGCCTCTGTGTGGCTCATAGTGGCCAAAAGACTTGTAAATGTTCCCTCATCTCCTGTAAAATTGTATCACAGGCTTTTGAGCACCATTCTCACAGCTATCAGTAGCTGAGAATTTGATCCATTCTGAACTACAGAATGGAGTTATTATGTGAAAATACTGACCTTTTTGTTTTATGATATTTTTGTGGAAAACAAGTGGTTTTCCATCTAAGGAAACTGTAAGGTGTGTCTCGGGGTCATAGGCATGCTTCAATAAAACAATGACATTTCAGCATGGACTGATTCGTTGTAACCAAAACATGAAGAAAATATTTACAACTAATCAGCATTTTGATGACAATGACAGCATCACAATGGAACAAGTCTACATGCAACAAAAAGTTAACAGTTGCCAGCTGTTTTCTTCATATGTAGGAAACATTCCTGACAGCCTCTGTTTTTACACTGAATTGGAGAGAACAGTTTTGTTATTACCTTATATATTTATTATGGCAAGTCAGGAGCAAGCTTAGTTGAAATACCCAAATAACTGCCAAGACTCATTACTGATAACTACCAAATTACTGAACTGAATTTTTTGAAAATACATAAGGAAATGGAAGACAGGACTGTCACACAGCATGTGAAAAAAAAATTTAACATTTTAAGTAAATAATAATTAATTAAAAATATTCATTATTATAAATAATCAATAATAAATTTCAGTCTGTTCGTCAGGCAAAGTTGTCATATGGTAGAAGACTTATAATAGTGCGACAGGTTGTATGAATATTCATTCATCAATAAATGTGTTTATTTATTTGTTTGCTTGTGTAGTCATTGGTGGCCCTGGTCAATGTACGGAAAAGCACAGCTTGGACATTCTCCTTAATATCTCATTTTAAGTTCCATGAAACATTTTTTAAATGTCTTTAAATGACAGGCTTTAAATTATATGTTGTTCTTTGTATTTTGCTGTTAATATTAATGTCCTTGTCATGTTTTAGCAAAAATCACAAATGGCCAAAGAGGCAAAAAGAACTAGTTCTTCTGAATGGCCAAACTGAGTAAAGGCCACATAAAAAAATAAATTGAATGCCTCAAATGTTGTGAAAAATGGCAGCTGAACATGTTTGACACATTCACCACTGTACTGAGCCTAATTTTTAATTGTAAAGATTAGGTCTATTTGATATAAAACAGGAAAAAAATATATAAAATATGTGTTCTCTGTAGTAGCTCGTAACTGTGGATACTATTGTTATAGATTGCATTGTTAGATTTCATTATAAACACCTGCATGTTTTTATGGAATCATACTTCATAATAAATGAAAAAAAAAAAAAACGAGCATTCCTTCATTTTCCCAAAACGAGACCACTCCAAAAGGGCACCGAAACAAAATAAACAGAGAAGTAGAACATTTTGAAATGTTGAGGTGGAATTATGTTAATGATGAATTAGACTCAACTCCTTTGGCAACACTAAAGCATTTTCTTTCATGAGGCATCAGCAGGTGTTCCTATAACATACGAGTCCAGGAACGTTCCACTCACTAATCAAACCATATGAAACCACAGCTTTACATTCAATTTAATTATTAATTCTAATGAGATTTACAAAATCTTTCACTGTTCGTCTCCATTTATTTATTTTTTTTGTTTTTTCCATCTGTTTGACATAGTTTAACAAGCTAGTCAGAGCAAACTATGTTGTCCGATTTAGTTGTTTTCTTGGAACACAAAAAGAAGTTTAGCCAAATTTTGATGATGCATTTTTCCACAATGAAAGTGTATGGTGATCAGAGATTGTTATTGCTCCAAAAAAACCACCACAAAAGCATAATGAACGTTGTCATATATCTGTAGTGTATTCCTTTGAAGTCATAAAATAGCTTTGTCTAAGAAAAAATCCCTAAGTAAAAAAGCAGTGTGAATATCCTGCCTAAAATTAATTTTAAAATGACTTACATACTATAATAGTTTCATTTGATCTAATATTTTCCAAAAAGGGCAACACTGTTTGAAACTGTTTTGAAATGCACAGCAGCAAGCATCAAAATGTTTTAAGTTTTCCTGACAATGACCTCTTTAATTAATTACATTTTTGAATCTTGAAACATTGTCACAGCTCTTACCTGTACGGTAGGTGAAGTTTGCCTCAGCTTCTGATGATGGTGAGAGAAAATCATCCTCATACTCGTTGGAGCTAAACGATCCAGAGTGGTTCCTCTTCCGAGAGTCCATAACTTTTTCGGAGGCCATTACATGTCGAAGGGAATCATTTAGATATCGATTTAGCAAGCTGTTCTTGTATTTTGGTGGCGATACATAATCATCACAAACCGAGGGGTCTGCGCTTCGCCCCACCCCTTTGCCTCTGCTGTCCTGAATAACGCTCTTGTGCATGGGTCTGTTATAGTCTGATTCACTGGCCTGAATCTGTAAAGGATTCTCCCCATCTGTGGAACACAAACATATTCAGCTTAAACTTTGCATAACAAAATAGTTCAATTACTAAATTGCTGTTGTAAAGACAAAAAGCAGCAACTAATTTTTTTTCCACAATTACGGCATTTTGTCTTTGAAGGCCAGAATACATCAGTATATCTACAGAATAGGTAAATGCCTAAAATCCGTACCGTCTGATGTTGTGTCATCGCTGCTAATGCTGAGTCTCTCTGCATTGCCTTGTACATATTTGTTGTACAGTTTTATGCGTAAGGCCCAGCTCAAGTCAGGCTGGCGAACTGTGTTCTTGAGCCTGCGCCTTGCATTCGCAAACCAGTTTGACACCTGAAAAATACAAATGCATGATTGTTAAAGAAGAAGTCCATTTCCAAAGATTTACATATAATGTACTCACCCCCTTGTCATCCATTTCTTCAGTCATAAAGAAATTATGTTTTTTGAGGAAAACATTTCTGCATTTTTCTCTATGTAATGGACTGATATGGTCCCCCGATTTTGAACTTCCAAAAAGCAGTTTAAATGCGGCTTCAAATGATCCCAAATGCAGCTGTAAATGATCCCAGCTGAGGAAGAAGGGTCTTACCTATCGAAGCGATCAGTTATTTTCATTAAAATAATACAATTTAAATTAATTTAACTTTTTAATCTCAAACGCTTGTCTTGCCTTGCTCTCCATGAACTCTGTGTATTCTGGCTCATGACAGTTAGGGTATGTCGAAAAACGCCAATCGTATTTTCTCCTTCAACTTCAAAAATCATTTCAAAATCATCCTACATCACTGCAGAAGTACCGACCCAGTCTTTGCAACGTGAACATGCAAATAAGATCAAACACCCTTACCAAAAAAGGTAAAACTGCGATATAGGACGATTTCGAAGTTGAGGGAGAACATGTGATGGGAGTTTTTCGACATACCTTAACTGTCATGAACCGAAACAAAAACAGTCAAAGCAGAGTAAGACAAGATGAGTGTTTGGCATTAAAATGTAAATAAATTGTATTTTTTTAAAATGAAAATAACCAATCGTTTCGCTAGATAGGACCCTTTTTCCTCAGCTGGGATCGTTTATAACCGCATTTGGGTTCGTTTGAAGCTGCATTTAAACTGCATTTTGGAAGTTCAATATCGGGGCACCATAGCAGTCCATTATATGGAGAAAAATACTGAAATGTTTTCCTCAAAAAACATAATTTCTTCACGACTGAAGAAAGACAGACCTGAACATCTTGGATGACAAAGGGGTGAGTAAATTATTTGTAAATTGTTCTGGAAGTGGAGTTCACCTTTAAATCAGGAACAGGTTTTTGTTTATCTTTCTTGCACTGACGTGTAATGTTTCAGTGAACAGTTAAAACATGATGCATTGCATGGTTTATTTGTGTGCAGTTAAGCTAGCTGACTTTTTAGAGTCGCGCTGTTGTGGTTGATTTTGACATATTTAGATTTTTTTTTTTTAATTTAATTAATATTTAAAACATATATACAAATACATGAAATTTACGTCTGGTTACATAAGCAATGGAATATTTCTACAGTTTAATGTGATTCCTGACACTAGATAGAAGGGGTCACAAACTTTTTACCTGTTACACCAGTGATGCATTCATACAGTAAATTTACAGATGAAGTAGTGTGTCTGCAGCAGAAATTAAATGTAATACATAAATCAGCAAGGTGTTATATGCATTTTTATGCACTTGTAAATTATTCAAGCAACTATCCTGGCCTGCTTCTACTGCAGAAATGTGTTGTACAGTTACTCTGTAAAAATAACAAGTTTGGCAATTGTGACTTATTATTTTTTTCAGATGGTAAAAAGTAATATTGCAATTAAATAATAATTAAAATAATAATTACAATACAATTCATAAAAACAAAACAAAACAAAAAACCAAGATTCAAAATTATCTGGACTTCTGCTTAAGTGGATTCTAAATGATATCAGATTTTCCATCTATGTCATGATATTAAATACAGATTTATTTAACAAATAACACATGCACCAGTTTGCAGTGCCATAAATTTATTGGACCAAAAATTTAAACATTTAAGATCATCAATGGAAAAAGTATGTGACCCCGAAGGATACTACAGTCAGATATTTCAATGCATTTAGACTGACCTGCTCTGCAGTATCAAAAACAAATTAGTGCCACGCTCTTCAAGAGATGATTCTGTTTATGTGTAATATAACTCGATCAAAGGAGATTTCAGCTGACCTCAGAAAGAGACCTGTTGAAGTTCATAAGACTAGAAGGGTTGCATAAGAATTTCCAGACATGGCCCTCGGTCCATCCATAATCAGGATGATAGTTTACAAATGGAAGAAATTCAACACGACTGTTACTGCTCTGAGTGGGCTTCAGCAGACTACTAGTGCACTTGATAATGTATGTGAGTTTACCATTAGAGAAACACTAAAGATAAGAGGAAACCACTAAACCATCTCCAAAATATATGTTAAAGAATATACAACAGCACTATTGCAACAATGGCTTGTGGACGGATAAGACAAAGGTTGATTTTTTTTTGGCTAGTTCTACACAGCCATATGTTTGTACGTGCCAACACCAAAAACTCATCCGAGTTGTGAAAAATAATTCAGGGAATATGATCATTTAGGGTCTGTTTTGATGCCTCTGGGCCTGGACATTTTACAATCAGAAGGACTAATGAATTCCAAGCTGTACCAAGAAAGCATACAGCAGAGCGTCAGCACATCTGTCTGTTATCTAAAACTTGAAAGAGGACGGTTTATGCAGCACAACAACCCAAAACATAGAAGCGAACCACAATAGCAAAGAATTTGGTATTATTTGGTATTATCAGCCAAGTCAGAGTCCTTGAAATCCAGTTAAAAATCCGTGAAGCGATCTAAACAAATCGTTCAAGTAAGACATTGCAAAAATACAAATGGGCTGAAACTGTTTAATACTGGTACATTTGGGTCCCTAAACAAGGTGCAGGCTACGTCTGCAAGATACTTAATATTTAAGCACTTTTTCCATTAATGACTGTTAAAACCAGCCGGATTTGTATCCGAACCTAATAATATTTTAGGATGACCCATCATAATACCATAATTGTTTATAATACAAAATTAAGCACAATTGTCCATAAATAACTAGGAACTGCATAGACTTAACAACGTGAACAATTATTATAATGACATAAACTTGACAGGAAAATGACAGCATTGTTTTATATCAGAGCAGACCTGCAACCAGTGGCTTCATTGTACAATTTTTTTTACACCTTCAGTTTTACATGCTGTTTTTATTTCATAATCCATCCCTGTACTCCCTCAAAACCACCCCAGTCTGATCTGATCAAATATTAGTCTCATTCAGTCTCTCATTTAGTGTTTGTTTTGACCTTACCTGAACCAGGGTCATGTGGGAGCCCAGAGCAAGCAGTATCTTCTCAGTCTTGGTGGGGTAAGGGTTGTCCCTGTGCTTATAGAGCCACTGCTTCAGTGGTCGAGCCATATCCTGGAGGGCCTGACGTTTGTGTCGTACCTTCCCTCCACTGATCAAGTAAAACAACACAGAGTTCTTGTAATTTTATATTCTAGATTTGCAGATGTCAATGTCTATGTTGCATACAATTAATTCTTAACTAAAACACAACTGTTAATTTCCTAAAAAACAACATTGTTATCTGTAGCCATCGGTCCTGATATTTCAAAGCATGATTTAATGGAATATACGTCATTAGTCATCTTTACGGCAAGTTTTACCACAAGCTGTTATCGCTTATATAATTTTTTCCGTCAGCTACTTTGCTTATTTTATAATGATTCTTTGTAATCTAATGCAAAACTAGCTGACAAAAATGACTTTTAATGGCAGTTGGCTTTTCAAAGCTTTTGTTTTGACAAACCATCAACAAAGCATACCACTTACCACAATTTAGTAACAAAAATGATTGCATCGTCAGTATATAATTAAAACATCTTACATCAGTGGTAATATGACCAAAGTGCAGAACACTGCAGCTCAAATTATTAAACCATTTGAAAGAAAATAGCTGATGTCCAATTAGAAAATGTAGATAGCACCAAGACAATCAGCAGATGTCACTGTGGACCAAGTACTGTATGTGTAACATCCCTGCTGCATCTTTACCTTACACATATACTGTAGTTATATGATGTACCGACTGGTTTTATATATATAACCCAGTGATAATTTACTTATATTGTAGGCCTATGGTTTGAGGTTCACATCTTTTTCTGTTTTTCCATAATCCTTTTGGTAAGAGCAAAAATATATTGCGTGTTTATATAGTGGGCTATATTGTACTGCTTTCCTATAAATTAAGGGAGAAACAGCCTTGTGCATTTAAACCACCAATTCAAACCTACTGCCAATATTCAGTAATCTTCATCCTGCTTCTCATTATCAGCTAGCAGAACAAAACTTGTTTGTTACGTTACATTTACAACAGAGATAAGTTACATTTTTAATACTTTCGATATGAAAAGCATAAATCAACATATTGTTCACGAATATTTACTTATGCATATGAAGCGGTAGAATATGAAAAATGCTGCGTCCATTTAAAGTAGCTACGCTACATTAACTAATAGTGAATCACATGCACTCACATTTAGACCGTTTCATGCATGGTGATTTTGTGCATCACATACATACCCGTTTCTCCTGTGTTTGAGAGCTTCAGTGCCACCCATCACTTTGTGGCTTGTCAGTAAATCTGAATGTTGTCCATCAATCACCTCTAAATAGCTTCTGCCGGTTCTCTCCACGTTCTGTGCGCTCTCTTCAAAGTGCAGCTGATCAAACTTACTGAAGACTGCCGTGTTCATCGCTGCTCGCGGTGCGTTCATTAAATGCCATGTGCCAAATGACAATGTAGCTCCAAAGTGTGTCCAGGAAATTTCCTTATACTGTTATAATGCCCCTGTGAACGAATGGGTTGTTATTTGAAACGATTCTCCTGATTTACAAATTCATATATGTAGGCCAAAGGCTATTTAGAATATAATTCACCAATAATGCGTTATACAATGTATTCAGTGAATAAATAAATAAAATATGAGCAATGGGCCAATAGCATTTAAATACTGCGTTTTAAGAAATAAACTTAAATAGTATCTAACAGCATTACAATAGCAACTATAACAAATTGCCTAAAATGTAAAAGTACTTACAAAGTTATCCTGTTAGTTGCTAAACTACAGCGACAGTATATTTTCAGTGTCTTCCATCCCATCTGCTCATATTCAACAGCACTGCGCTCAGCAACTGCGGCTCTCCACTATATCAACCCAACACTAGAGGGTTTCGCACCCCGGAACATGAATACAGCGCGAATCTCGTCTTTCCCACTGAGTCTGGCGGGCTCGTGTCCATTCAGCTACTGTGCGTCTGGCTGCAAGCGGGACTGGATCATCTCCAGTGGAGTTCTCATATGTAACCTGCTTATTTCAGGAATAACATTTTATAGGTTAACATTTTATAGGCTCAGCTTAGCACTGGTAATTAACTAGGACAGTCTGGTTTAAAGCAGGCGCTTTTTATCCAGTTGTTTATTGCTGTTTGGTAGAACAGACAGTGAAAGTATAAATCGAGGGGTGAGAACTAGAAAGGCGTGACATTTCAATCGTTTATAATAAAAATGTGTACACTCATGGATAACAGTATACTTTTAGTAGAAAGAGTACAAAGAGCTAATCAAGAGCTTTCATTTAATCTATCTATCTATCTATCTATCTATCTATCTATCTATCTATCTATCTATCTATCTATCTATCTATCTATCTATATTACGAAGACACTTTATGTAGAGTCCTTTACTAAAAACAACAACAACAACTTCAAGAAAATATAAATTCATGAAACACACTTTAACTGTTTTTCCTCTGACCCCAATTGTGAAAAAAAAAAAAAAAAAGTAATGGCATTATGTGCAGCATATTGCAAAAGAAATCTGAACTTATAGGTTTATTTAATGATCAGCTGATTATACTACATTATTCTGCTTACTTTGTGGTTACCAAATAAACAAATGGGCATGAGAAATTAATTTGAGTTAAAAATAATTTAAAAAAATAAATTAGTTTGTTTAGGCCTATTTATTTATTTACTTACTTACTCACTCACTCACAATTTTTTTTTGTAACATATTTTTATTATTTAAAATAACAGTTTTCTATTTGAAAATATTTTAAAATGTAATTCATTCCTGTGCTTTCAATGCTGATTTTTTAGCATCATTACTCATTCTAATATTCTGATTTGCAAACGAAAAAAAAACAAACGAACAAAAAAAATATTTTCTATAATTTATTTCCAAAAAAATTAAAAATAAATAAAAAAATCTGACTCCAAGCTTTTGAATGGTATAGTGTATAATGTTACAAAAGCTTTTTTTAAATTTCAGATAAATAACGGCTTTTTTATTTCTGTTTTAAATATTGATGATGATGATGATGATGATAATAATAATAATAATAATAATAATAATAATAAATAAATAAATAAATAAATCGGCATATTGGAATGATTTCTGAAGGATGTGACACTGGAGTAAAGACTGGAGTAATGATGCTGAAAATGTTCAAATACAAAGCAGTTATTTTAAATAGTAAAAACAGTTCACAATATTACTGATTTTGCTGTATTTTGGATCAAATAAATGCAGGCTTGGTAAGCAGAAGGGACTTCTTTAAAAAAAAAAAAAAAACATTAAAAAACTACTGTTCAAAAAATTTATCAAAGTTTATTTATGATGATTTGCAGCTAGATTTGATACATTTAGCACATTAGCCATCAGTGCCACCTCAAATTGGACTCAGAAGAAAAACATTTTTATGACAAAATATATGTTTTTAAATTACATATAATTATGGTTATGGAGAAATCTTTTTTTTCCCATTTAGCCCTAAGCACAGATGTTCTCACATAGGGGTGTTTTAGTTCAAGCTTTTGTAATCACAAAGAGCATCCCCATATGACACCTTAAAGCAGACAGCACATTCCTCTCTAGTAGCCCAGGCATATAACACAGCAACACACACCATAAATTCCTTTTCCTCAGAGATAGCCTCGCTACCACATTTGTTGACACTAGCTACACGCAGCCCCTTTTTCACCTAGGAAAACACAAAAAAGAAGGGACACGTTAAGGTCGAGTTGTTCACTTAAGTCGCACAATGCTGCAAATGTACTAAACTTTCCACATAAAAGACGCAGGTTAATTCCCACTTGTTTTTCCACTCAAAGGAAGTAAGCTTATTTTTAAAGATGTTCCAAACCCAGTTTTCCAAGAAAATGTACTTGTGCACTAAGATGTACTTTTACATTCCTGTTTCTTTTGCTCTAAGTGTATTTGTTGACTTAATACTGAGTAATGCTGTGTAATGTAATGAGAATATATGGTTATGAAGCTATAAAATTCATTGCAAAAACAGCTGCAATTTCTTCACAGGCCCCAATGAAAAAGCATTGGGCAACTTGAGATTACTGCAATATAGTACCAATTAGAGCAAATCTGAAACCACGAACACCACAGCCACAAATGCGCTGCAGCACACAATAAAACGAGCACGGCCCAGAGAGATGTACGGTATGTTTGTAAATGAAAAAATCGGTTTTATATTCCCATGGAATGATCTGAATAGAAACAGTGTCAGCGAATGTATCACATGTACCACGAGCCGTTTAAGTCATTCAGTTAACAGTCTCAGCGCCTTCTTGATCTGTTGTTTTGATTCCTAACTTTGGTCACAGATGCAGCATTGCATGTACTGGAAAATATATGATGACTGCGGTACATGGCGCTGTCCCATGAAATGTGTGCATAGTTGCTGTTACAGGCCTGAGTTTATAATCCTAGAAGAAAAAAGCTTTCAAAAGAGACAAGAAAAACAGCTATTATGTTTCCAGTTTTGGTCTGGTATATCTAGCAGTTCTTTTATTAATTGCAGCTAATGCTGCTTGATAGGCTCGCTATTATAATGAACTCGTTTTTTTCATTGGTTGAACTGAGGAAATTGGCTGACAGGACATTCTTTACCCATGTGATTTGTGTTTGGCTCTTTTATAGCTGCTCGACATAATTGGCTATACGTTGCTTTAGCAATCACATCTATTTCTTTGATTGGGCAGCTGTTGCTCTGAGGCGGCAACGGTGGTTCTGAAAGGTCACAGTATCCACGTGCAGTGGTTCTCGGCCAGAGCCGGCTATCGCTGACAGTCTGTAGAGAAGAGCATAACTGCAGCGTTACTCTGTCTCAGACTCTATAACCAACTCCACATGTCTTATCTAAATAAGCAGTGCGCCAAGACAGATCACATTTCCTTCTGGTGCTAGCCAGACGTACGGATTACCTTGTCACTGGCTTCGACGTAAAAATCGGAATTAAATTGGTACTGGCACACGAAACTGTGGTACCAGTCGTGTTAAAGAAATACTGTACTTTGGTGTATTAAGTGATTCTTCACCCCTTTTACCATATAGTTATTGTACGTTTCTTTTTGCCATACAGGAAGTCTCATCTGGGTACATTTACCGCACAAGAAATTGTGAAGTAATTGATATCCATACAATATTAGACCTTTGACATTCCACTAATATAAATCTTTTGAAGAATTCTCCCCACGACTCGGGCCAAATGAAATGTTAATTCATACCACAATCACAGGGTGAGCATAGTTAGTCAGACAAAAAGCAGCCTGAATGCCAAGGTGCAGTCATGGCAATGGCTGGAAAAATTGAACAGAAGGCAGAATGTGGAACGTACTGTAAGATCATATTAGTAACAGGATCATTTTTGGTGGGTAAAGAGACTGTAGACACTGGACAGTATTAAGTTTGAAGCACTGGGTTTACAGTCAATATGAAATCATAACTGACCCTTGACCCTGCACGTTATTCTGCAAAATGTAAAAACTTGCTCTGCCTAGGCCACATGTACTATTTGTTAATGCTAAATTTAGCTACCAAATTAAAGTCTATTAAGACGGCCAAGTGCCGTGTTGTGCTAAGGTAATAAATAGAAAACAATGACTTGAGATGCTCTAGATGATGAACTTTAGGTCTGGCTTCATTCTGGTTCGAAATGTTTTTAGATTCAATCAATAAAGGCAACCTGGGATGCAAATGGCATTTCATGCTGAATTTAAGAGAGAAACGCTAGAATTACTAGAAGTCAGATTAGCTTCTTGAGGTGTGTACACATTTTGTTGGCAGGTAAAACATGTATTAATAGTGTGCAGCATGAACTTAAAGCTGTAATATCACTTTATTTAAACCAGACTGTAAAAAATCCATTGCTTTTTGCAGGCCGCCTAATGTAATTGCGTTTCCATATGCGTCCAGCCACCTTAACATTGTCTGCTCATAATTCCTTAAACATTCTCTAATCAACATATCACCGTGTCTAACAAAATGTTAAATCCCAGTAGAGTCTATTTGCGTCATGTGTTTTTCTTTGCTAATAAATCTACCAAAGTGGAATTATATCCACAGAGTATAGTAAATTGAGTATGATGACATACCAGTGTTAGCGTCTTCTCATACTTGCTGTTTTGCCCATTAGCTAGCTGGGGAATGGTCCAATAGAGAGATGCACCAGGTAGTTTAATATTCTACAGTCGTTGAAAACTCTTTGTTGGTAATGCAATTTTTATACATGGAGGAGGAGAGTATCATTTTTTTCTGAAATCTATTAGTTGTTTTTATAGCGTTATACAGTTTTCACTTAATGCACCCAAGGTGATGCTAAATAGTGTATAACTGTGTATCTTCAAGATTCAAAAGGCTTTGAGGCGAAAAATTTCTGGAAGCTCCACGGGGTGCATCCTCTTGCACAGAAGTTATGTCGAAAATTGTTCTTTTAACTCATTTGAGAGCACCTAAAATGTATTGAGGGCAAGGGCAATAACTAGGACAGGTATAATTGTGTCTGCTCTTCTGCAGGTGGCTTTTTTAAGGGCTCACCCTATTTTAGCACCTTACATGACCACTAAGGTTTTGGACACTGCACTTAGAAGAAAAAAAAAAGACTCTAACTTACAACCAAATGACAGCACATAAGAGCTACAGAGCAATTCTCTATTTCTTAAACATAATACAGTGTGTGAACTGTTAAAATTAAGAAGAGTTTTGTCACAAGACTTTTTTGTAAAATGCTGTGATATTATTGGAATGGTTCCCAAATCCTTCAGAGCCATAGATGCAATATACAGTTAAGGTCAAAAGTTTACATACACCTTGCCTTGCAGAAGCTGTAAAATGTTAATTATTTGACCAAAATAAGAGGGATCATACAAAATGCATGTTATTTTTTATTTAGTACTGACCTGAATAAGATCTTTCACATTAAATACGTTTTTTTTTTTTTTTTTTGATAGTTTTTCATGAGTCCTTTGTTTGTCCCAAACAGTTAAACTGCCCACTATTCTTCAGGTCCCTCAAATTCTTTTTTTTTTTTTTTTTTTTTTAGCATTTTTGTGTATTTTAACCCTTTCCAGCAATTACTGTATGGTTTTGAGATCCATCTTTTCACACTGAGGACAACTGAGGGACTCGTGTGCAAATATTACAGAAGGTTCAAACGCTCATTGATACTTCAGTAGGACATGTGCATTAAGAGCCAGGGGGTGAAAACTTTTGGATTTTGAAGATCAGGGTAAATTTAACTTATTTTGTCTTCTGGGAAACATGTGTCTTCTGTAGCTTCCGAAGGGCACATTTTACACATTTTCATTTTGTTCAAAAGTTTACACCCCTGGCTCTTAATGCATTGTGTTTCCTTCTGAAGCATCAGTGATTGTTTGAACCGTCTGTAATAGTTGCATATGAGTCCTTCAGTTTGAAACTATCACTAAAAACAGAAAAACAAACGAAAAAACAGCTGTGGATCATTCAGGTAACAACACAGTATTAAAGGAGAAGTCCACTTCCAAAAAGATTCACATATAATGTACTCACCTCCTTGTCCAAGATGTTCATGTCTTTCTTTCTTCAGTCGTAAAGAAATTATGTTTTTTGAGGAAATATTTCAGCATTTTTCTCCATATAATGGAGTGCTATGGTGCCCCGATTTTGAACTTCCAAAATGCAGTTTAAATGTGGCTTCAAACGATCCCAAATGTGGTTGTAAACAATGCCAGCCGAGAAAAAAGGGTCTTATCTAGCGAAACGATTGGTTATTTTCATAAAAATAATACAATTTGTATACTTTTTAATGTCAAATGCTCATCTTGTTTTACTCTGGACTGTTTTTTCTGGACCTCATGTTCTCCCTCAACTTCAAAATCGCCCTATATCGCTGTTTTACCTTTTTTGTTAAGGGTGTTTGATCTTCTTTGCATGTTTACTTTTTTCGAGGACTGGGTTGGTACTTCTGCAGCGATGTAGGATTATTTTGAAATGATTTTTGAAGTTGAGGGAGAAAATACAATAGGAGTTTTTCGACATACCCAATACTGTATTGAGCCAGAATACACAGACTTCAGGGAGAGCGAGACAAGATGAGCGTTTGAGATTAAAAAGTATTTCAATTGTATTTTTTAATGAAAATAACCAATAGTTTCGTTAGATAAAAACCTTCTTCCTTGACTGGACTCATTTACAACCGCATTTGGGATCGTTTGAAGCTGCATTTAAACTGCATTTTGGAAGTTCAAAATCGGGGGACCATATCAGTCTATTATACGGAGAAAAATCCTGAAATGTTTTCCTCAAAAAACACAATTTCTTTACGACTGAAGAAAGAAAGACATGAACATTTTGAATGACAAGGGGGTGAGTACATTATATGTGAATCTTTGTTTTGGAAGTGGACTTCTCATTTAAGAATCAAGCGCATATAACCTTTTGAACGGGGTCATTTTTATAAATTCAGCTATTATTTTTTCTTGTGGACTATGTGTAAACATCTTTTATTTGAAATATCTTATTCAGGTCCGTACTAAAAAAAAAATTACCTGCATTTTGTATGATCCCTCTTATTTTGGTAAAATAATTAACATTTTGCAGATTCTGCAAGGTGTATGTAAACTTTTGATCTGAACTGTAAATAGTAACAATAACTCCCCTTTTTTTTGCCCAAATCTATTAATTTAAATCCTTTGCAAGAGATGCACTGTATACATGCAGTAACCGAACTCTGCCTGTTCTGTAATATTTTAATTTATCTTCTGAATTTAAATTCAATTTAGCATTTTTGTTAAAGTATTATAAATTCATGAAAAACTTGTTTGCCAGATCAAACTCATGTAATGCAACCAACATACTGAAACATTCAATATATAGAGAGGGAGAAACAAATAAACACAAAATTATATCATAGAGACATTCACAGACCCACGTGACTGTAAGTTAGGTTATCAGATAATTTGACCTTTTTATGTTTGTTCAGGTTGTAAAATTTCAAATAGTGCAAGTCCTCAAACAATGTAATGATATTTATGAATATAAAAAATGTAAACTGAAAAATACATTTAAAACGTTCTTAAAATTAATGTATAATGTGTGTATTTATTTAAGGTTATATTACTTGATGGATATTCCATATGACATTTTGTAGATTTTTATGTTGGACTCTCCAGTTTGTCACTGACCCAGTACCCACAGTATTTTCAGCACTACAACAGTTTATTTTATTTTTTAGATAACTGTTGTGTTGCAGTTGGTGCCTTTCGAAGATATTTGGCTCAACTTTCCAGTTTACTGATTGATTTCTGAAACAAGATGAGAATACAGGTTTTAATTGCATTTATTGCAGTACAAATATTGCACATCAAATTTGGCAAAGCACTGGAAGCTGCACTCCCATTCAGTCTGCTTCTATGAAGCAATTACACATCCAGTTCTTCAGCCTTCTTTAGTAAAAATAAGCCCGGCTGAAGAGGCAATGCCCAGCGTGCCTTTCCCTTGATGAATTGCTTTGTGAATGTGTTGGTCTGTGCCACGTACACTCCCAGAAGTCCCTGGGTGTTTGAACACTGTAGTTACTATATCATATAATTATGACTTTGCCATCAATCACATTTTCATACTAATGCATCATTAACCCAACAAATAGCTCCCATATGTTCATCCGAACCCACTCCTCTGGTCCAAATACTGTGTGCCTGCCACATGATTTTCCACAGAATTGTGAGTGTACCATGCAACATATGGTTCCTTCACCTCATAGGCTACATCTTGTTTCACATCCCTAATGAGTCGGGTCATGTTTGCTAGTTAGGCAGTCATTGATAATTCTGTATGAACGTGTTCTTTCGAGAGCCATGCGGATGTGTCAAGACTTCCCTCCTTTCCTGGGCTTTCAAACGTACCGCATTGCTTTTGCAAACAAAGCTTCGTACGTCTCTGTTACCAGAGTCTGCAATCTACTCTGACAGCCGCCGGCTTGCTACCAGCTTTTCTTCTTGGACGCTGACAATTTTATGTTTTTCTGCTCGCTCGTAACTCCAGGTCTCGGCTTCAAGATGAAATCCCCTTGTAGCACATTAACCTTTTCTTACTTAGCATCATGCTGGTTTCCGTCGACAAGCAATGGGCAATTTTATGCCTTTCACACCCAATTGACTATATGATCCAGGGGAGAGGTGAGCCTCCAAAAACTTTTGTTATTTCACGTTTCTCATTAGACTCATCATGGGTCAGTGTTGAACATGGAGCTTTGCTAATGACATGGAGGAAACTGCACCTGCAATTACGGCTCTCATTATTGTAATCATCTTTATTTATGACTCCCTGTTTAGAGTATGGTTGAGCCCAAATGGAGCATAATGAGGTGTTGGGATGATAATGAGTTCATTGTGAAGATGATGAGGATGATGACGGCATAATTCTCCAATGCTATAGTGACTTACGGTGTCAAACAGCTTTTGGCCCATGTGTGAGGCAGCTGGCACCTCATTCAATAGTAGAGGGCCATGTGGTAAACATCATCCTACAGACGGTAACTGAAGTGTGTTTTAACAGTCTTTTTTTCTGTTGACATATTAGTGAGATATTAGAGTTATATTAAAGGAGAAGTAGAATTCCAGAACAACAATTTACAAATAGTTTACCTAATAATTTCTTTGTAAAGGAATTATGGTTTTTAAGGAAAGCATTTCAGGATTTTTCTCCATATAATGGACTTCAACTGTAGTACGTAGAGTTGTGGACGTGCATCCCAGAGCTAGTGTTACACAAGCTTTTGTGCTTAAAAAATATACAAATTTCAATTTTTCGAAAAAAAAAATAATGATCATTTTGTTAGATAAGACCCTTCTTCCTCAGCTGGGATCGTGTAGAGCCCTTTGAAGCTGCATTTAAACTGCATTTTGGAAGTTCAAAATCGGGGGCACCATTGAAGTCCATTATATGAAGAAAAATACTGAAATGCTTGTAAATTATTTGTAAATTGTTGTTCTGGAAGTGGAGTTCTCCTTTAATAGACCCACAGAATATTTAACCTATTAATGCCCATATTCACCCCCCACCCCCAACCCCCACTCCCCCTAACAAAAAATACATTTTAGAACGCTGCATACTTAAACAACATTAGACTTTATATAACTCCCACATAAAGTGTTTTACAAACCATAAAAAAAGTCTGGTGGAGCCTTTAGCAACTTTAATTGCCCACTGGCTTCAATGGGTTAAATATCATCGTCATTTTTCAGGTTTAGAAAGACTTAAGAACACTCCCGATATTTTAAAATGAACCAAGACAAACAACCCAACGCATAATCCTCCAAAAAGGCCATCCAAAAAGAAAGACCAGACACACAAATTAGGATATTTTGCAATGGAAAATGAATCTCCCATCACTGTGGAAAAACATAAAATTTGGCTGCATGCGTAGGAATCTTGTAAGTTATTTTTCTAGTAGAAAGGACTAGCAATCCAACATATTCTTCCAAAATGCCACTCTTCCGGCTTTAGGCATATAATGGTCAAGTCTGATCAGCTTTCCAAGTTTTTATATATATATATAACAGACTTTTAACTCTGAGTCTATAAATGGCTGAGCCAATAACATGATTAAATGGAGGAATTATGTTTGACTTTTTGCTTAGGCTGATATTCCCTGATATAACCAATTCTAGGAGCCATAGTTGCACCTATAAATAGTTTGAGACAGATGGTGTGAAATCTTCGATATGTTGTGTCACCCGTGAGACACTTTCATAAAGAAGACGTACAAGGTGTAAAAAAGAAGGACGCAGATACATTCACCTCACTGGACAGATGACTTTACCTCTCAGCCAGAACACTGGAACATGCATGGCTGCGGCTCTGATGCATGAGTTAAAGCAATAACATTTCGTTAACAGGGCAGATTGAATTAATACCCATCCGAGGACCACTCCAGATGGCTGCTGCCTCTCTCACAGCCTCTCATTGTGTAGGAAAATAAACATCCGTAAATCACCACGATGGGAGTTCCTACAATCAACGGCGCTGAAGTCATGGTCCGAATCACGCCTTCTCAGAGGACCTGCTGATTTTGTGTGGAATACTGTGTGCTGTAAAAAGTAATCGCCTGACACAACATAACGTAGCTGTTTGAGACGGATGTGGTCTCATGTTCTTTTCTAAGCTGATGTTTTTGGCTACAAATGTTTGATTCTGCCAAGGCCACGAAGTAGCAACACCTCTGCTCGCATACCTGCTAACAATGTCTATTTGTATCTTCAGGAACTATTACAGGCATGTTTTAACACTCCAGAGAGGAAGCGTCCTGCTTTTGGAGTCTTGTCTCGCTTGGCCACTGTATTACAACAGCCACATAAAGGAGTGTTTTTATTGGAAAATAGGTGCTGCCTGATACCTTTTTATGCCAAACTAAATCCATATGAATAGATGACCTTAAGTAGAGGCTGGTTACGATTGCAGTAAATAGAGCTTTTTGTGGATATTTTACAAAAACATTCATTACGTTCATGTTTCTGCCATGTCAAATACGGTGAATTGACTCCTGGGAGTGTTCTGGTTACACGCACAATGGGAAAAAGATTAAAGAGGTCTTTCTCATTGAGTTAATTTTCAAGACATTAAACTTGTTAAAGGAGTAGTTCACTTCCAGAACAAAAATGTACAGATAATGTACTCACTCCCTGTCATCCAAGATGTTCATGTTTCTTTCTTCAGTCGTAAAGAAATTGTTTTTTTGAGGAAAACATATCAGGATTCCTCTCCATATAGTGGACTTCTATGGTGCCCCTGAGTTTGAACTTCCAAAATGCAGTTTAAATGCAGCTTCAAAGAGGTCTAAACGATCCCAGCAGAGCAAAAAGGGTCTTATCTAGCCAAACGATCAGTTAAAAAAAATGACAATTTCTATACCGTTTAACCTCAAACACCTGTCTTGTCTAGGTCTGCGTGAATGCTGTTTTTTCTAAACAGTTCAAAACAGTTAAGGTATGTCGAAAACCTCCCGTCTCATTTTCTCCTCCAACATCAAAATCACCCTACATTGCTGCAGAAGTACCGACCCAATGTTTACAAAGTGAAAATGCAAAGAAAGTCAAACTGCCTTCACAAAAAAGGTAAAACAGCAATGTAGGACAATTTTTAGTAAGACAGTTTTTCGACATACCCTAACTGTGTTCACGCAGACCTAGACAAGACAAGCGTTTGAGGTTAAAAAGTATATAAATAGTAATTTTTTTTGTTTTAGAAAATAACTGACCGTTTCACTAGGTAAGGATCGTTTAGAGCCATTTGAAGCTGGATTTAAACTGCATTTTGGAAGTTTAAACTGAGGGGCATCACAGAAGTCCATTATATGGAGAGGAATCCTGAACTGTTTTCCTCAAAAAACATAATTTCTTTACGACTGAAG
>JAHKKF010534846.1:0-19716 GCA_019740295.1 Labeo calbasu
CCTGCATAATCCTGAATGTCACAGAAACTAGCAAAATTGGGAACTGCGGAATCCGGTCACAAAAATTGAATATCTATATATCCATCTTATTCTTCAACATGCAAGTAAGCTTATGGGTGAAACTTCCGGTCCATTAGCCACTAACAGAAAAACTGTTTGCACTGCAAAGCAGTGTGTTCATAATCAAGATAATACATTAAAATAATGTGGTAAAACAACAGTTTGCAATATCAAGCAGCAAAACGAGCTGTTTTGTACAGCTAAAAATAGCTGGATGCGAATGAGACTGAAAGCCACACCCATAAAATTTACAAATGGCCACGCCCACTCTTATGGGACAAATGAGGTGGATATGAAGATTTTAGATGCAAAAACCAGTAAACGCCAACTCCATCACAAATGATGTAAAGATAAGTCAGTGGTTTAAGTCAGTGCTCTCCGCACATAGTATACGTTCTATCTGATATTGTTTTTATTTAACAATTCAATGAATAAGAAATAAATAGTGTATCATTTTATTAAAAAAAAAAAAATAATAATAATAATAATAATAATAATATATATATATATATATAAATAAAATTTCATTATTTTCATATTAATAACAAACAGTAAAGGACATAAGTCATCCAAAACATAAAATTTAAATAATTCTTATTTATTTTAGTGATTTTGCAACTGTTTATTATGTCTTGTCCAAAGAGGTGGACCTAGAGGTTTTTGCCTATTTTGCCTATTCATATTTGTTAAATACCAATGAATTGACTAAAGTGACATTTCTAAAAATAAGGCCTTTGTAAAACTAATAACCTTTTTATTACCATTAAAGTGAAATTAGTGAACCTAAACTCAGGAGCCTGATTGAAAAAAATGGTCACGGATATGTAAACTTATGAGCATGCCTGGATGTGAAAGCTGACCATCTAATTTACCAGTATGCATATGGTCATTTATGACCAAACCTGGGCGTTCCTGAAGCAGTTCAAAGTTTAACACTTCTAACCTTTATGGTTTGATAAGATCCACTGTACAGATGATTCTGAGAAGCAACCAGAGCTCGAACCCAGTGATTCAAGCCAGTTAGTTCCTTCTTTAGCTTCAGCTCCGTGCCCACAATATCCCACACCTATGGAGGAACAGAGAACAAGAGGGAGAAAGATGTTTAATCACTTGAAGAACATTCAGAATTGGTAAACTGGAAAGTCCCAGAGAGATGAGATCATTCTACTTTCAAGCCTCCACTCCCTCATTCCTCCCACACATCACCATGGTGATACGAGCTCAGTGTGCGCTCTTCAGACGGGCTCTCGGAGCCAAGTGGATCTAATTCTGCTCCACTCGTGCCTCAGTAACTTAAGTCTGTGCTTTTCACTGCTCTGCTGAAGCACAGATCGCATCCTTCACATCACTTTAAGAAAACCGTACACGGCTAACATGCACATCAACAAATGGGGCAGAATAAAGCTCAATATTAGCTGCCTGATTGGGCTTGCGTCTACAGACACGCACATCTTCTCTTCAACACTGACCTTAATGGCTTTGAGAGAGCCGCTGAATAGCATGTTGTGTGAGGACACCAGAGTGCACACTGGGTTGTCATGGGCCCGGATGGTGTTCACTTTCTGCAAAGTCTGGATATCCCAAACCTGAGGGAGAGCAAGCACATATATGCATTAGATGCACATGGACCATGTGATGAACAGTTTGATAAATGCATTGCAGGGACACTTACAATGATGGTGCAGTCAGCTGAACCACTGTACAGCTTGTTCCTGTAGCAAAAAAAAAAACATAAAACAATTTACAAAACCCATTGTCCAATAAATGTCAGAACAAAACGACATTTGAAACCCGTTTATTTTACTTTCACAATTAAAATTAAGGTTGTTTTACATTTGAAAGATTGCAAAAACTTTTTTGTTCTTCCTGTAATAATGTAACCTGAAAAAACGAATTGGGTCAATTTTGTATCCTTTTTTTCACTTTACAGCTCATTTGTGTAATTTTTAAACAAATAAATAAATATACATAAAAATAGAATTACTTATTGCATATTTACACATTCATTTGTAACACTGTTACATAATATTTATATGTAGCAATTAGCAATACATTAATTACTTACATTACCAGTCAAAAGTTTTTTTTTTTTTGTTTTTTTTTTTAAAGTCTCTTCTGCTCACCAAGCCTGTATTTTTGGATGCAAAGTACAGCAAAAACAGTACAATTTTGAAATATTTTTACTATTTAAAATAACTGTTTCTATTTGAATATATTTCGAAAAATGCAATTTATTCCAGTGATTTCAATGCTGAATTTTTAGCACCATTATTCCGGTCACATGATCCTACAGAAATCATTCTAATATTCTGATATTCTATTCTATTTGCTGCTCAAAAACAGTTACTATTATTGTTTAAAACAGCTGAGTAGATTCTTTCAGGTTTCTTTGATGAACAGAAAGTTCAAAAGAACAGCATTTATCTGAAATATGAATATCAGAAATATAAATATAAAAAAATAGAAATCTTTTTTAACATTAGAAAATTTATCATCACTTTTGATCAATTTAAAGCATCCTTGTAAAGTAAAAGTATTAATCTGTATCATTTCTTTCCCAAAGAAAATAAAAATTGGAATAATGATGCTAAAATAAATTAGCAGGAATAAATTACATTTTAAAATATATTCAAATAGAAAACTCTTATTTTAAATAGTAAATAGTAGTTTAAATAGTAGTTTTTGCTGTATTTTGGATCAAATGAATGCAGGCTTGGTGAGCAGAAGAGACTTCTGCAAAAATCATTAAAAAAATCTTACTGTTCAAAAACTTTTGACTGGTGGAGTATTTTTATTTGTTCAAATATTTATGACTGAACTCAAAATGCTTACCCTTGAATGCACAATGCCAAAACTATGCCATCATGGCCCTCAAGAGTCTTCTGGCACTTATATGTGGTGCATGTGTCCCAAACCTACAGAAGTACAAGCAATTTATCCAGATGAAGAGGGTTGCACATAAACAAATGCGACAGAAAACTAATGGAATGTTAAATTACCTTGATGGACTTATCTGATGACCCACTAAAGAGAAGATCACCGGTAGAATACACACACAAACACCACACCGGACCCTGGTGGCCCACAAAAGTACCCTTGCATTTGAAGATCTGTTGCGGGTCATAAGCTGCAAAACATTTCATACAGTGAGACAATGACATATTGCATTATGCTCAGAGAAATTAGAAGTATAAACGAGAAAGAGACACTCACAGCCTAGTATACCCATATTGAGCCTGGCATTGATGTGGGACAGTTCATCCTGCAAAAGGAGGGATGGGTTAGAAAGCTCTTAATACTAAAACAACAGTCGTACGTCTTAATTTGGCGAAAACCAGAGTGAAAATAGACCAACATTCAGCATAGAAGCATCTCGTCTGAACTCCATCAGATCTTCACTGAGCTTGCTCTGGTTCTCATCCAGCACATCTGCCACATTAGCACAAGAAAAGACCAACATTCATGCATCTTTTGGCTTAAGAACAGTAAGCAGTTAAGAGTTTGTTTTCTCACCGAACTTGAGTTCCAAGTTCTTCTCCAGCTGGTCTAGTTTCTCAGAGAGTTTGCCCAGCATAGAGCGCAGGAACGAGATGTCCTGGTCCTTCTGTGCCAGCGTCACCTGCATCTCATGGAACCTGTCGTCCGTCTGCTGGAGAAACTCCTTCAGCCCTTCAAACTTACACACCTCCAGGTGCGTCTCATACGTGTCCTGATTGCCGATGAAGGTGCAACTGGAAAAAAAAAAAAAAAAAGAGATAATTTCAAGGCTGTTTTGTTTCCTTATCTACGAAAATGTAACGAAAGAATGTTAGCTTTTCCAAACTTCCATACCCATATTTAGAGTGAGGGCACTTAATGTGTTCACACTCCTTCAGATGGGCCTCCAGGTTCATGGTGAGCAATGGAGGACAGTTGGGGTTGTTGGGACAGCGAACAGGTCTGTAGTCACAGCTTACTTCATGATCTCTGCCGCAAGTAATCCAAAGTCATTACACTCCCTTCGCATGACTCATGACTATGTCGCAACAATAGAAATGAAACGCTGATATTGTGAAAGCCAATGAACCGCCGTACTCACTTCCTGGTGCTGAGCTTGATGGTGAAAGGACAGCCAAGTGGGTCAACCTCAAAGGCACCGGGTTTGCCCGAGGCAGCTGGCCGACAGCCGTACTTGCAGTGGATGAAAAGCTCCCCGATTTGCTCGGCCACCGCTATGTTATTCACTACCACCGTGAGCTTGGAATTGTCCACGGGGCATTTCTCTATAGAAGCACAGGTTATTGGTAAAGCTACTATACGTCGAAAACATCACCCAGACAAAGAACATGAAATGAAAGATTTAGCATGGACAGGAAATGAAAGAGGAACTAAGCTAAAGACCTGCACTTGGTTCAAAATTAACTTGAGTGAATTTAGAAGCATCAAAAAAAAAATGCAAATGAATTTGAGAAAGTATTCAGATCCCTTCATTTTCTTCCACAATACATGTTGCACTTCTACTAAAATGCTCTTAAAAATAAATATATACACACACTACCAGTCAAAAGTTTTTGAACAGTAATACTTTTAATGTTTTTTTTTTTTAAAGAATTATCTTTTGCTCACCAAGCCTGCATTTATTTGATCCAAAATACAGCAAAAGCTGTATTATTGTGAAACATTTGTACTATTTAAAATAACTGCTTTCTTTTTGAATATATTTTAAAATGTAATTTATTCCTGTGATCACACATAAATTTTCAGCATCATTACTCCAAGAAACTGTCCAAGAAACATTTTTTTATTATTATTAACAATACTGAGCTGAGAATATTTTTTCAGGATTCTTTGATGAATAGAAAGATCAAAAGATCATAACATTTATCGCAAATAAGAAGCCTTTGCAACATTACACACTAATCATTCAAAAGCTTGGAGCCTGGAGATTTTTTTTGGAAAAGGAAATTATAGAAATTAATATTTTTATTTAACATGGATGCTATAAATGGATCAAAAGTGACAATAAAGACATTTATAATATATTAAAAACAAGATTTTATTTCAGATAAATGCTGCTCTTCTGAACTTTTTATTAATCAAAAAAACCTGAAAAAAATCTACTCAACTGTTTTTAACATAATAATTATAATAAATGTTGTTGAGCAGCAAATCAGAATATTAGAATGGCTTCTGAAGGATCATGTGACCGGACTAATGATGCTAAAATTCAGCTTTGAAATCACAGGAATTCATTACATTTTACAATATATTCAAATAGAAAAGTTATTTTAAATAGTAAAAATATTTTAAAAATGTACTGTTTTTGCTGTACTTTCGATCAAATAAATGCAGGCTTGGTGAGCAGTAGAGACTTCTTTAAAAAAAAAAAAATGTTACTGTTCAAAACCTTTTTGAGAAACAGAAAATTTATATAAAAATAATAATAATAAATAAAAAAAATAAATAAATAAACTATTTTACGTAAAATACATGTTTGTCTGTTTTCTACAAAATCAATAACCTCACAAAAAAAACTTCAAGAAAGATCAAGATCATGTACAAGTCATATTTCTGTTTTTATTTGATGTAAAAAAAAAAAAAAATGTAAATGAATGTGAACGTAGTAAACCTGATGAAAATTTATTCTATCTAGGCATCCTTGTGGCCAAAAGAATTCACAACATTATTGTAAATACCTACAATAAAAAAAAAAGAATAATGCTATCACTCAAATTCATGTTTATGTTGTGTTTTCTCTTTTTTTTTTTTTTTGCCAACAGATCAGTTAAAATATGAGTGCAGGGAAGTATAGAGAGAGTTTGTCACCATAACTGTACAACAGCATACATAAAGAACCTATTATTTGCAGAAATGGTCATCATGGGAAAAGTGAAAGCAAGACAAACGGTTAAATTAAAAATCCTATCCTTACCTGAGGTCAAGGCACATCGCCTGCAGAATGTGTGCTGAGGTGACAAAGGAAGAGAAAAGAGAGCACAATGAGAGTGAACAAAAGCTGAATTTTCATTTTCATCTACTCAGCTATTTTAAGTGTAATTCATCTCTCAACAGACACTTGTACTGTGGTGTTCAACGGCCTGACAGTGCCGTAGGAAACAGGTCAATGAGGCGTGCTGTTCACGGCCCAAGCTGACAGGAAATCAATATGTGGCCTGGAACCAGATCATGACAGACAGCCCTATCCTGAGGGAGAAGTGAGGGGACGGTTGGGTGACTCACTCCGCAGGTGGTGATGACGGGGTCCTTGAACACACTGCAGCACAGCTGGCAACAAAGCTTAACTGAGGGCTGCTCCGCAAACACCTGTGGCTCCTGGGTAGGAAAAGAGAGGGCGGGTGAGAGAGAGAGAAAGTCAATCTCGTGCTGGGCACAGGTATATGCCTGTCTTTTGCGTCACTGTACTAGATCAACATGTCAATAGGAAACAGAAGACTGCTGACACTCACTGTGTCTTCCTCTTCCTCGTGCAGGGAAAAGGTGGAGCGCAGCGACATGTTGGACTCGGAGTGCAGAGAGCGAACCGAGATGGCAGAGTCTGAGCGACGAGGGGTACTAATGGGCGGCTGCGGACAGAAGCAAATTTGCATCTCAACACTTTCTAAAGGGTATTTAAATGACATCTGGGGGTATTCCAGAAAGCATTTATGTACAAGTAAACTGATAACCTCACATTGGTAAGTTTCAAGATATGCAAGCAGCCATATCAACTTTAGGCCTATTCACACATGGACGGAATCTCGAAATGGAATGGTAAAATGGAATTTACTGTATAATGCGGAATGTCATGGAATTTGCCAGATTTGGGATTAATAAATCAAAAGTAGGTCAGCTCACATAAACCAAAATGCAATATGGGCTAGAGTCTGTGAAATTTAAACTGCTAAAAGACTACTTTTTACTACAAACATACTGAAGCGTATGTGACGCTTTTGCCGTTTTCAGCCTCTAACACTTCAATGTATGAGTACATGAACACATTAATATAATCAATTTATAACAATCATATCTATAATAAAAACTTTGTGAGCATTTTACGGTTTCTTTTCAGAAAAATTATCATCAATAAAGGTCTTCAAAGCGACCCATCAAAATAAAAGTTTAACTTGAAGAAACTGTGACAGAAATACATTACTAAAGGGGGTTATATGATGCGATTTCATGTTTTCCTTTGTCTTTGGAGTGTTACAAGCTGTTTGTGCATATATAACATCTGTAAAGTTGCAAAGATTAAAGTCTCGAACCCAGAGATATTCTTTAAAATAGTTAAGACTCAGCCTCACCTTCCTAAAATTGCTCATTCAAACACGGCCCCACAAATCTACGTCATGGTGTGGGAAGATTTGAGTAACACCGCCTAAATCCATACGCAAAAACTTTTATTCTCACTGTAGTATTGTTAAAAGCAGCCGCCATGTTGTGGAGACGCTGTGTGTTTCATTGCGAAAGCGAAAGTACTAAATGAGTACACAACTATATATCTGTGGTTAAGTTATATTTACAACACTGTTCCAGAACACTACAATGCAAATATTTCGAGTGTGTGCAGTGCATTTTATGGACGACTGTTTACTGAATCTGGGAAAGTAGCCTACAATGCCAGCTGTGCACACTAAAATCTGGCGCTTCTGACTCACAGCCTGCAAGTACATTTTCATATTTAAAGAATTTGCTATTGGCTATTCAAATGCTGGTTTTGAGCAGTGTAGAGTAGTGCTGCTTGTTTGTCGTTTCTGCGATCACAAATGCAGACATGGTGTCATGCTAACGCAACGCAACAATGAGTCATTATAATCTGTAATTATGTCCTCACTGGATCCAACAAATGCCTCATTTATAATCGGTTTGATTGCTTTTGTCTTGTCACACCGGGACACGGCATCACAACATGGTTAGGGGCGTTATATTTCCGTCACACACTTGACGGCGCTTGACACGCTTGAGTGATGTATTCGGCCAATCACAACACATAGGATAGCTGGCTAATCAGAGCATACCGCGCTTTTCAGAACGATGAGCTTTGTAAAAATCTGCGTTTCAGAAAGGTGGGGCAGAGAAGAGCAACAATATTGTACAGTATGTGGTAAATAATGCATTACAAAAAAAATAATGTTCTTTTTAGCAACATCATATGACCCTTTTAATGTAATGATACTAATACTACTACCAATAAAATTACAAGTAAAACATTAATTTTTAAAGAATATTTAACAGAGAATTGGTATTGGAGAACTGGTCTACTAGAATTTACCAGAAAAATGTAAATACACAACACAGTATTTCTGGAGGCAAAAAAAAAAAAAAATATATATATATGTGTGTAATAATAAAATAACAATAATAAATTATTTTAAATTAATTAGAGATGCTTCTGATTATTAAAATTTAATGAAACCATTAAAATGGAATCCAGAAAATTAGTGGAAAACACAGAATTTGACAAAAATAAAACTGAATTTGACAAAAAGAACAAAAACGTATTTCATAAAGCCTTAAAAATGTAATTTCTTCATGATAGTAACATTTCATGATTTCAATTCATTAGACATGTTTTTTTATTAATATCTGAAGAGCTCATTCGCAAAAACAGATAAATTCATTTTTAACAATTTTCAAAAATCATGTCTTTTCATTGTGCATTCCAATTAATCTCAATTAATCTGTTTTGATTAGGTAAAAAATGACTAAAAAATACAGCTAACTAACGCAATAAAACACAAAAACATGCTAACATAAAAACATGATTTTTGAAAATTAAAAAAAAAAAAAAAAAATCTAAAGTTATCAGTTTTTAACCATTAAAACAGAGTATAGTAAAATTAAAATGAAAAAAAAAAAATGGAATCCAGAAAAATTAAAGTTAACAAAAATGGAATTTGGGGGGAAAATAAAACTAGGGCTCTATACGAAGTACGACAACTATGAAGATAATATAGTTCTAGAAATCATTCTCAATATTAAATAATAGCAGAGTCCACACCACAACTATAATGACAAAGGGAAAGAGAAACGATATCCCTGGAATCACTTTTAGAATGATTTTTTTTTCCAGCTGATGAACACCCAATCAGAATCAATCCTGCTTTAATGGGCTCGGAAAAAAGCGGTCTGCTGGTGTGGACGCTAATATAATTATTCTTTATAGTTACTGTTCTTCTTCAGAGCAGTTTATGTTTCAGGGTTAGACTTCACAAGTATTCAATGCGCTGTCACGCACTTGACAGATTTCACACATTACATTACACAATTTTATTTTAAAGCACTAATATAACAATGTTGACTTTATTTATAAATTTATAAGATTTTATTTATATGATCTACAAATTTTATTCTCATCTCACATACCGTTGCACTGCTTCCACATGTGGGTTTTTTTTTGTTTGTTTTTTTCCTAGATAATTCTGTTTCTATAGTAAAAATACAAGAAAAGGCTTTTCAAGACTACAGATTTAAAAAAAACGTAAATTGAATGTAAATTGCTAAAGAAGAAGAAAGAAGATATGAGAAAGCACTGCTTCTTACTGTAAGTTCGGATGCAGTCCTAGTGTGTTCACCGTGAATGTTCTCTAAGTTGACTGAACTTACTCCCAGCTGTTTTTGAACTGATAACCAACTACCAAACTACCAAAGGTTTGGGTTAGAAGAGTTCTGGCTTTATGTGACTAAGTTGGTTTATGTGAATAAGTAATTATGCTTTCTGGAATACCCGCCTGAGCATTATAAAAAGACAGTGAATCAGACACACTCCCTCCTAGACAAACCTGATCCTACAAAGATACCTTTGAGCTTGCTGTAACCAGGAAAACATGTCATCTCAGTGTTACAAAAAGAAACAGCAGTAAAACCTTTCTTGCACAACAAACTAACAACAAACTAATCTGATTCCACTACCTCCGCTTATCTCATATATCGACTTTTCTGTGAATGTCCAAAACAGTCGACTAGAGGAAAACACCTTCTCATTCACTTTAATTTGGTAAAAAACACATTTGATTGCAATATCTGAATTACCATTAAAAACAAAAATTGCATTTAGCCAGGCATTAACAGCCACAAAACAGTCATGGCTGTGTGGGAAATATTAAAAAATCAGTATGCTTGGCCAATCTCACATAAACAGTCTGTGCTAAAAACAATCTAAAGAACAGAAACAGAATAATAATTTACCAGATGCGTTTATGAAAAACTAAGCATTGCCCAAAGAGCAAATAAGCTAGTGCAAAAGCTTGCTATTATCTACGTCAAAGACAAAATTGTGAGGGAGGTGTTTGATTTCCATGTAAATGTGATTGGCTGTTTTTAAAAGGCATGGCGTCGTGATTACCATGCCATCATCGTCGTCACGAGGGGAGTAGGTCAGGGTGCTGGAGGATGAAGGGGTTCTGCGATGCTGTTTGTAATTAGTTTCCGCTGAAATGAAAGAGCACAAGCGTTACAAGCGACTGATTGAACCTTGTTGCTAGGCAAACGCTCACATGGATTTCTGTACAATCAATGCTGATCCAGGTCATTTTCAACACCAGCAATTTCTTTCACAGTGGTTTGAGGTACAACACTCAAAATGTAAATGTCAAATGCTCACTTGATAATCTTTATTTTTTAAAAATTTTGAAACAGCTGTACCATGCATTACAATACAGCTATAAGGACCACTTATAATGTCATTTTTTAGAGATGCATCGATCGACCGCCCAGGGACCGGAATCAGACATATTTTTTCATTTCTTGCCGATTTCGAGCCGGTCCACTTTGACGTCACAGCTACGCTCGCATTCGCACATTTGTTTACATTCGTAAACACGTTGCCGCCGTGAAAGTTCTTCACTGTGAGTAAAGAAGACACAAAGTTCGCAATATGTACTACATGCTAGGCCAAAGTAAACCGTGGGGGAACCACAGGTCTTGATTAACGACTGTCTGGGACAATTAGATTTTACAAGGGGGCAAGTGAGAGAGAATTTTACTTGCCCATCCAGACAAGAAGCCTGATTAAAGTGTATGAATGATTCTGATTTTATTACTTTCAGTGTAAATGGTGACTGATCATGTATTTATGTCGTGCCATGAGGCTCGTGCAGCCTGTCTGATCTGTAGAGAGAAATTCATGCAAAAATCAAAACAAATGTTATATAACAAAAGTTATAGACAGAGGTGCATATGCGTTTTTTAGCCTGGTTCTCATAAGAGTAACTGGAGATTTGGTTTGGTCCTCACACTGAACATACTGTGACACATTAAATAAAACTCTATAAAATATATTATTAATAGAAATAATATTATTGTACTTTATTTATATAGTTTTTTTTTTATAAAATAATAAAGAAAATAAAGTGTGGCAATACTATTACATTTTAAAATAAAAATGGAGTATAAAATAAAATTATTTTACAGTAAACTTAAAAATAAAATGATAACATTTACTTTTTTATATTGTCGGGTTGCCGGCAAGGAAATATACGCGCTCCCACCGGGATTGAAGAGTGTTTAGTGAACAGTGTCAGTAAATGAAATGTCACATTTTTCCATTGTGCTTTGAAAACGACAGCGAATAGCCTAGAACTATGCTTTTAGTTTGAATAGAAATCTTACACAGTATTATAGTTTGTCGACCTAAAAATGGTAATTGTGCATTAACTGCTGTCAACCATGTTGGTACACAAATGCACGCTCCGAACTTATTTACACAGCGTGTTCTCTTATTCTGGTTGCGCATGCGGACCACTTATGTGCACCCCTGGTTATAGATGCATACTGTGGTTTCCCCGAATATCAGCACAATTGCAATGTCACACTGATTTTATACAATAGTAGTTCAATAAACATGAAGTTAAAATTAAGTGACTTACACTTTAGACACAATATTGACTCAATTTTTTGCTCAATTTCACTAACAAAAAAACAGCAGAACTTTTGTGTTTCTCTGAGCAACACAGCAGTGTTGGGTTTCTGAATGAATTCACGTTTTTTAACAAATCCAGAGTGTCAATGATTCCATAATCCATTCATAAAGACAGTCAATTTCCTCGTTTTTGAATAAACCAGCCATTTGAACAAATCGTTTAAATGAATGACAAAAGGACTCACTCAATGAACATAAATTGTAATGTTTAATAATACTGACCTTTTGCTACTTGAGGGACTGCTGGGAACGTGGATCCAAAACTAGCTTCCATTTTGCTCTGCACACAGAAGAATATGAAATAAGAACGCAAAATGATCTTTTTTCCTACTGAAGTCTTAACATAACCACGTATCCATTCGTTCTCACCCGGTTGCTGATGTCAGGTGAGGGTACAGTGATAGTGGCAACTGAAACAGATCCTCCCGAGAAACGATTGAAGCGCGATGGTTTGCTACAGCTCATAATACAGCAAAGCCCAGTAGAAAATATCTGCTGCAGCCTGTAGATAAAAGAGAGAAAGAAATCACATTTCAAACAAAAGATTATGTCTGTCTAAACACATTTACATACATAAAACACACATGCAACACATGTGAGACTCTGGACCACAAAACCAGTCTTAAGTAGCACAGGTAAATTTGTAACAATTGCCAACAATACACTGTATGGGTCAAAATTATCAATTTTTTTGTGCCAAAAATCATAGGATATTAAGTAAAGATCATGTCCCATTAAGATATTTTGTTAGTTTTCTACCGTAAATATATCAAAACTTAATTTTTGATTAGTAATATGCATTGCTAAGAACTTCATTTTAAACTTTTAAAGGTGATTTTCTCAATATTTTTCTCAAAACCCTTAGATTTTATATTTTCAAATAGCTGTATCACAGCCAAAAATTGTCCTATCCTAACAAACCATATATCAATGGAAAGCTTATTTATTCAGCTTTAGATGCATCAGATACATTTCAATTTCAAAATCCCTTATGACTGGTTTTGTGGTCCAGGCTCACATATGTATGTGTGTGTGTATATTTATATACATAATTTAAAACATAAAAAAAAAAGTCCATGCGTCACAAACCAATTCTCGAAAAAACGTTGATTTAATGTGGCGATACACGCTCTTTTATTATATATTTAAAGAATATCTGCTGTGAAGAAAAGCAGCCACTCTTTTCGACAGAACGTCAAAACAAATCAAAGCGTTTCATGTGTCAGAATAAACATGTACGGAACTGTATGTTAGCAACGCAAAAATCACAAATGACGCAAGATCAGTGTTTTAGCTTTCTTTATGTCACAAGTAACGAGATTCAGAATGTCCAAACGCACATATTATAGACAAAAATGTTGTTAAAGAACGCAGCTCACTATCTTTTGAGACACAGCCAAGATTTTGTTAGCGGGTGAATGCTAACTATGTGGACATTTTTCTATTAGCATCAGATAAATGCGAACAAAACGCTTAACGTGTTTAGCGCACTATGCTAACAACAGCAAAGCATGCTAGAAGACAAACAAGCAGATACGTTTGATGATGTACTAGTGTTTCTCGTGCCTGAAGTGAGCTGGCTAGCTGTGTTGGCTAGCTGACGAAGTTGGCTTGTCGAACAGCTTTAATAAAACACCAGATTTAGCTTTACGAAATGTAGTTAGATAGACCTCTAGCTTAGCTATAAAAGACATAAGAAACATCTCGCATGTCTATTTAGCCAAACAAAGTAGGTTCTCACCATTGATGCTAAATCAAAGTCTGCAGATGGTCCAATTTTAATCTTTTTCTCACACACCCAGACGCACATTCCAGAGGATTGTGGGAAATGAAGTGCGGAACAGCAAATACGCTTCATTGTCGGGAACTGACACAACAAGTTCCTGGAATCGGCCGAGGATTATTGAATATTTAAGAAGATGAAATTAATATGGTTGGATCATGATTTTTACTGGGTATATTTCAAGTCCGTTTAAAAGTTTAAACTTCAAACGTTTACATTAGTGGTGGGGATTTTGATTCATATTCACATTGTGAGTCGAATCTTTTGAATCCTGCAGGTTGCATCATTAGTCCAGTACGTGGCTGCAAGCATGTTTTGTGTTATGAAAAAGTGATTGGACTCGGTTCGCGAAACTGATTCAACACAAAGTCCTTCAACAATAAGTCTTATTAAAATTCACTATTCTCTCTATATTTCTTTAAGTCAACAAAGCAAGCCATGCTTTAAAAAGTAGAGGCTCCAAGGGAAAAAAAGAGAAAGTGTTTACAAGTAACCGATTCGTTTAATTGCAAGCTTTGTTCAAAACATTGATTCATATACTTAAAAGATTCGTTTACGTACAACACTTGTACCAGTTCAACATGCACGTGTCTAATGTCACGTTACGCTTTTTGTCAGCATATATTTTTGCTAGGATTGATTCCGTTTTTGTGTACAGCGGCATATTCTTAAATATTTGTCAGTCTATTATGTACTTATATTTCTGTATAATTCTGGGTCTACCATATTGTGGCAATTAGTTAAACGGAAGGGGGTGCTGTTTGCTCAGATCCTAAATCTGCATGAATTAAACTCCTCCGTAATTCACATTCACTCAGCAGATCAGTCTGAAAGCAAATATACCTCATTGTACATTGTTTGCCACGTTCAGTTTATTATGTTGTCTGTAGATGTTGATTAAAGGACCAATTCATAAAAAAATACTTAGGCCATCCTAGATGTAGATGAGTTTGTTTCTTCATTACACCACTTGCTCACCAATGGATCCTCTGCAGTAAAAAACAAAGCCATCAAGATGTTTTTAACTTAAAACTGCTTCCAGCTAAAATCTACAATATTGCTTTCTCCAGTGAAAATGTCATCTGGTATGAAATAGGAGTGAAATATGCACAAATCTGTGGAAGCATATGGCTAGCAAAATTCCTTTTGAAATGTAATATGTAAAATGGCAATGTATTCCTGTATTTAAATGTACATCTTCCCATACATGCAACATATAGTGCAAAATGAAAATTCAATTATATAATTCACACTTGCCATTTCCTACACTAGATTTAATGTCAGTTAAAACCATATTCCCATGCTTTGTAAGTTAAAATTAACATGAAAATGAAAATGTATTACCAAAATTGATCAGATACGTTCAACATTTCTAAATTAAATGCTATTTTCCCTAAATGCATTTAGACTTATTGGTAGGACACTAGGGACTGCAATTTTGGTAATATATTTTCATTTTAATTTTGCAACTTATAAAGCATTCAAATATTTTTAATTTACATATTAAATCTAGTGTGGGAAATTGTAAGTCTAATTACATAATTGAATTTTCATTTTGCACTAAATGTTGCACATATGTATGGGAAAATGTACATTTAAATACATAAATACATTGCAATTTTACATGTTGCATTGCCATTTTGCATATTACATTTCAAAATGAATTCAGCTACCCATATGCGTCCATATATGGAAATCAAGCAGTGTTTACAAGCAAAAACAGTCAATTATGGTATGATTATGAATTATAGACTTGTGTTTGGCCAATAGTGACTGTTTAATGTTATTGATTGACGTGTTTCTTACAAACACAGGGATCCTTTGGTGGATAAATGATATAATGAAGAAACAAGCTCATCTACATCTTGGATGACCTGAGGGCGAGTAAATTTTCAGCAAATAATTCCTTTAAATTCTGCCATGTAGTTTTTGTCAATTACAGACATTTCAGTGAAATATTTTGGAAATATTCCTCCATGTGCAGTAAACTCTGTCTTGTAATGCCTGTAACTGTATCCATTGTAATGTATGAAATGATAATAATATATTGGCTACTGTCATCCATTTTTGAGCAGAGATGACTGATTTGTCCTGCATTCACCTGGCTGCAGACGCTCCATTATGCTGTTCTCAGGTAAACCACTTAAGGCCAAAATAAATGCAGAAATGTTGTGAATATTACATGTGTTGGACTGCTACGGTCTTGAGTCCTTTCAGCTACAGCCTCCATTAGAGTAGCTTACGGCCCCTTGCATTTGCTCTCTGTGTTAAAGCACTAATGGCAGTTTCTCATGGACACCCCTCAATTTGGGACACATGGGATGTCTTTATCTTCAGAATGTGGTCCCAGGCTATTAAAGGGTATCTGTGTAAATTCTTTTTGATGAAGCATCACTGCCTCTATGAACTGTTGTCCTACCTGCCACTTAAGATATTCTGCACTGTTGAGCCAAAGAATAGCCAGCGGACCCATCAAAAGCTTGACCCCATCGGCAAGCCATTGCAGGAAGTTCTTCATTCAGGATCCATTAAGCGTACTCAGAGCAGCGCTCTATTCTTCCCGTATGCCCATGCAATAAATGATGGATGCAATAAAAATAGGATGTCCTAAAGTTAGTAAGTAGATGGCTGAAGGGAGAACTGGTCGGCGGCTATTAGTCCGTTTCTGTTTGTGAAACACAAATATCGGAAAAAGCGAATTCAAACTGGTTTATGCATTGTCTAAATGCAGCTAAATGTATTGAATACACTTTAAAAGCAGCCAATTTGGATAAAAATGCTTTTTAAAAAAATGACTTCATAGTTTGGTCATGACATGAGCTTGTTGTTCTAGAACTGTGATCTGATACAGACCTTATAATGGAAATTTGCAATCAACTCTCAGAATATGTTTAATCCGTCCAGAATTGTGCGTATGTAGAATCTGGTGCACCATTAATCTTATCAAGCCTGTATATTTAGCATATAGGCACTTTGAATTATATTTATCTCGCATGTTTTGTCTACAGTAAACCACAGCTGTGGTTCACTTTGGTTAGTGGCAGCCACTTCTTCTCCATCTTCGCATTATCAAACCGATTTTGTTTAGTTAATGAGATAAGCTGTTTTCATATTAGATGAATTCTGTGGTGAATTTTTCTTTGCCACATGCTTTCATGAAGCAACCATTGGTTAATGTTTTGTCTGTCTTTCAACAACACATCCCTTGTTTCTTTTAGCATTAGCCAAAAATGCATTGCATGGTGATGGTGGTCAGACAAAAGGGGGCTCATTTGATCTGCTGCTCCTGCTGTCCAACAGGCACCTCTCCTCATCTTACACCTCCTGATGTTGCTCTTGGGTGTGATATCACAGAAAAACTGACATGAGTGCTGCTCTGAGATGAGCAGATGACAGATGCTCTTCTAATCAGCCAACAGGCAAACTTTAAAATCTCTCTGTGAGCAGTTTACAGCAGTTCCACCTTTGAAGGAATTCACTGATTTCAGGTTTATGTCAAATTAGGATTTGTAATATAATTAATACAAACTCAAATTTGTTGTGTTTTTTTTTTAAGATTTATTTTTGCTGTTTTTATGCCTTTATTTAGACAGTGTAGGTGGACAGGAAGCGAAGTGGGAGAGAGAGAGAGAGAGAAGGGGGTGGGATTGGGAAAGTTACAAAAGGCGGGATTCAAACTCGGGACGCCTGCAGCACAACGGCGCTATATGTCAGCGCACTAACCACAAGGCTATTGCCGCTGACGATGGGTTTCTGTTTTGCAAAAATGAACAGTATTAAACAACACAGTTGTTTACAATGTGTAACTTTTGGCCCTCTAACACTTAAAAAATACAAAACTGCATGTTTTACAGAAGAAGATTGTGTTTTGTTGCCGTTTTGCTCCTCTGCATGGATAAATGAGATTGGAGGCACCAGTGGATACAGGACATCTTATCAGAGCAGTTGAATAAATATCATTTTTTTGTTGTTTTGGTTTTAAAACTGGTGATTCATAGAGATTTGACATTTTTAATGGTCCGTGGTCAATTTTTTTTTAATTTGTTGTGACAACAAACTTTTAGCTTCACGCTGTTCACAACCAGAGCTACTTTTCTTGCATGATGTGAGATGCATTTGCGAATTATGTATATATGCAATCATTCGACAGCTCTGAATACTCATAGAGTACTGTAAGAATGACATATTTTTTGCAGGCCAAAACCTGGAAATCCATTTTCATTTTTGGGTGAACTATCCCTTTAAAGAGGATAAAAATCCTCCTTAAAGGGATAGTTCACCCAAAAATGAAAATTCTGCCATTACTCATGTAATTATTCACACTCATGTTGTTCCAAACTTGTAAGACTTTTGTTCATCTTTGGAACACAAATTAAGATATTTTTGATAAAATCCTTAAGCTTTCTGACCCTGCATAGACAGCAACACAACTACCACGTTCAAGGTCCAGAAAAGTAGTAAGGACATTGTTAAAACAGTCCATGTGACATCAGTGGTTTAACTATAATTTTATGAAGGTTCAAGAATATGTGCACAAATGAAACAAAAATAACGACTTTATTCAACAATTTATTTCTCTTTCTTGTCAGTTTTCGATGCACGAGAGTACAAAACACATGCGTGTACATTCCTCTGCTTGTAAACAAGGCACAGATCTACGACCGAATGCAGGCTCCTGCGTCACACGCACGCGTCATGGCGCTCCAGTGACGGAAAACCCCCCAATGTTGATTAAAGTTATTTTTGTTTTCTTTGCACACAAAAAATATTCTTGTAGCTTCATAAAATTACAGTTGAATCCTGATGTCACATGGACTATTTTAACAATGGTTCTATTACAGATTACACTTCCATTAACCGATGTTGTGCGACTAAAACATATTTTTTTTCCTCTTGCGATAAGTCATGACAACAGATGTTGTGGCATATGCGTGTATCTTTAGTGAAGCAGCGTGTACAGCCACTTCTGGGATGCTTCTGAAACATCCCGTGACGTGGCTGGTAAACACAGGCGTTGACTAGAGTGGCTGATGCGCCACAGACGTGTGCAGTGTAAATAAGGGATTATCCAAGCATTAATAGCACTGAAAGTCCTTTATACTTGAGAGCGGCCACGTATGAAGTGTTTCTTGGAGGTTATAATACATTAAAGAATGATCATGTGACTTTCACGTAAGCCAAGTGACCTGTAAATGGTAAAAATAAACTTTCCAATGCATTTTTGCAATTTATTTCTTTTGCGAATTGCCTGAAAAGCCACCTCATATGAGCGTCAAAAACTTTTTTGCAATATATGGGAGTTTTTGCAAAATTAACATGTTTCCATTAGGCGTATTTTCAATTCGCATTTCAATTTGCACAGTTTGAAGGGGAATGGAAACGCTGCAATTATTTGTGTCACGCAAATTAGACATTAACCAATGTTGTATGACTAAAGCATAATTTTTTTCCTCTCACGATAAGTCATGGCAACGGATTTTGGTGGGATTTTGGTTAGATCTAATCAAAGGAGGCGTATGCATGTACTGTATCTTTACAGAAGCAGCGTGCCACGGCTGGTGTAAACACAGGCAGCGATCAGCTCTGGTGGCCGTGTCAGAGCCATAATGCACCACAGATGTGCGCAGTGTAAATTGTCATTTATTTATAGCATTAAAGGAGAAGTCCACTTCCAGAACAACAATTTACAAATAATTTACTCACCCCCTTGTCATCCACGATGTTCATGTCCGATGTTCACTTTGCAAAGACTGGGTCGAAACTTCTGCAGCGATGTAGGATGATTTTGAAATGATTTTTGAAGTTGAGGGAGAAAAAACGGTCAGAGTTTTTCAACATACCCGAACTGTCTTGAGCCAGAATACACAGAGTTCAAGGACTGCAAGGCAAGACGAGCGTTTGAGAATAAAAAGTATGTAAAAAAGTATGTAAATAACCGATCGTTTCACTAGATAAGACCCTTCTTCCTCGGCTGGGA
>JAHKKF010534846.1:19766-64081 GCA_019740295.1 Labeo calbasu
AGCAGTCCATTATATGGGGAAAAATGCTGAAATGTTTTCCTCAAAAAACATAATTTCTTTATGACTCAAGGAAGAAAGACATGAACATCGTGGATGACAAGGTGTGAGTAAATTATTTGTAAATTGTTGTTCTGGAAGTGGAGTTCTCCTTTAATTACAGGGAAATCCCCTTAACCTGCTTGAGAGGGCCACATATGAAGTGTTTCTTGGAGGTTACAGTACATTGAAGAATGGTCATATGACTGTATGTGACCTGTAAATGCGAGAAGAAAACGTTTCCATTGCAGTTTTGCAAAATATTCCTTTTGAATTGCCTGAAAAAGCACATCATATGAGCGTAAAAACGTTCTGTGATATATGGGAGTTTTTGCGAAATTGACGCGTTTCCATTAGTCGCATTTTTCATTCACAATTTAAATTTGCGCAGTTTGAAGGGTAACGGAATCGCAGCTAGTATGTACTACTGCACAAATACGACTAGGAGCGAACGCTGTTTCGCACTAATGAGCGAAGAGTGCGACATTATAAACCCGGAGCAGATTACAGAACGCTTTGAGTATGAAAGCTCGGTGGATCCGCGTCAGAGTACACCCCGTTCCAGAACGGCTTTCAAACTACGTGTTGCTTGGCAACATTAAAAGCTTGATGCTTTGACTGGAACTATTTTTGTTGGCGAAACTAAAGACAAAAAACTGGCCGATTTTTCTTGTTTACCGAATTCGTGCTGACAGCTGTGATATTCAGAAAAGCACCCTACTGTGTGATTTTGCTTAAATTAAGCACCAGGACATAAATAAATCGCACGGCTAAATAATGTAAATGTTTTCTTTAACAAAAACGCTTAACCTCAAGCTGGAGCTCAATTTGTCCATATTAGGGCATAGATAGTGGACTAAACGTAGCAGGAGAGTAGAAACATATGCGTATGGAAGATCTAAACACCGACACTGAGAATTCTGGCGAATAGGCAGCGGGACATCGGGTGTCCTTTTGTCTCCAACATTAGAAGAGGCATTTCGACTTGAACAGCATATAACCGCCCTCCGATTCCCCCCTCCCAGACAGATTTGCCCCAGCACCTCCTCTACATTGGCCCAGCAGCGGCTGAACAGCGTCCTTGCACTTTACTAGGCTGTAACCACTGCCATCAGCTCAACTTCTTCAGCATCGTTTCAGCTGTCTCTGCCGCTGCTGCCGGAGCTCACCAGCCTATCTTTAGTCTCCCTGTCCAGTCCTTTGGCTGTCTACATCGGATACACAAGTCGTCCGTCGTTTTTCGCCAATTAGACCCAGGCGTATGTCTGTTTTTGATTAATCTGAGGACATTTCCCATAGATAAGAACAGTCTGCACCAAATACGGGCTTCGGGTATTACCCAAAGATACATCACCGAGGTAAGCGACACAATTGTGAATTCATATCGATCTCATCCTTTCCGTGATCGACTCTTGATAACACTTGACATAACTTATGATGTTAGCGTGAAATGTTAGTTATTGATATCCACATATTCTTATTTTGTGCATTTTCATATTGTTTTTTCCACTCCCTCCATCACCGCTGTGGCTGCCAGCGATTTTGCCGGTGTTACATAAAACTTCGATTTTCAGCGTCCTGCTTTTATCCGTCGCTCTTTTTTTGATTAATAAAATCATTGGGTTATTTAAATGTAGCCTATATTTACAGGAAGGAGGAAATTAAGAAGCCTACATTTCAGCCTCAGCCTGCAGTAGCTTCTTAATAGTTTTATCAGCTATGTGAAACCTAAATATACCCATTGGAGGTAATTGAGATACAGCAAGTCATGCTGGTCTTCATCAGATGATCATGTAGCTACAAAAATTGTGCTATCATATTCATTAACAGCTTTGATTCTTGTATATAGTTCTGTTCACACCACTATATCAATTAGGACGCAACATACACGTATTGCATGCTTTTGTGTACTACATTTTGAATTCATTTTTTGAGTCAAAATGCAATTTAATCCTCCCTATTTGAATGCAACGTGGTGATGACCTACATCATTGAACGACCTATATGAAGAGCTTGGCATGGGAAGTTCATCCTGGTCCTCAATCTAATATGTCACACTGTCCTACTGTACTGATGAGCACACATAATATTATGAACAAAGCAAATACATAAACCTGAATAGTATCATCCATTCATTTGATGCATCAATTTGGTTCATGACTAATGGGTGAGTGGAAAAGAAGTGGTTTATGGCTTGCGGCAAACTGGTTTATATTCTGGGACACTATTGATCATATATTTGTTTAGGGCCTCAGTGAAGCACTGAAATCAGTTTATTTACCTTCTGGCAACAACTGATTTCTGCTTTCATTGTATTGGCACACGTTGTCACGTTTAAAATGTATTTCTTGAATATTTAGGGATGGTTTGAAAGAAGTGAGAAGTTTGCGAAACATCTTTGTCCCCCAGTTGTTTCTGAACTTCACGTTTGATTTGAAAGACAGCACAATCTCCCAGCTGCTCTGAGTGTGTTTAGTAGTCTCAGATAGTGAAATCAGAGCTTTTAGAGTGCGAGACTCCAGCGTCTGGCTGGTGTTGCTGGGAAGCGCTTAAAAGCCTTTATGGGACGGATGTAGAGAGACAGCAGAACACCTGCATGCTGAACTGTCTCTGCTCTCTGGCTCCTAATGCTGGACTCCTCTCAACACTCAAACCCTCAAGACTCAAACTCTGATCCCCCTTAACTCCTGCTCAGAAAGGAGGAAGCATTAGACAAGCATCTATTTACTGAAATATTTATTTTTTTGAAAGCTAAATACATGCAGTACATCCCAGATTAAAACAGAGAGGGGGAAAATCAGAATATGTGCCGTTACAGTATGTTCACTGTAGAAATGTGATGAAATCTGTCGGTTTTTCAAGTAAAAAGGCAGCATGAATGAATTATCCTTATAACCTTATAACCTAACACCAATAAAACATTTTAAGGGATAGATCAGATAGCATAACCTCTTTAAGTGAATAAATACAAAAATACAAGAGAGTACACCAATATATGACCCTTGACCACAAAACCAGTCATAAGGGTCAATTTTTTGAAATTGAGATGTATACATCTGCTACACATAAACTTTTCATTAATGTATGGTTTGTTAGGATATTTGTCTGAGATACAACTATTTGAAAATCTGGGATCTGAGGGTGCAAAAAAATCTAAATACTGAGAAAATTGCCTTTAAAGTTGTCCAAATGAAGTTCTTAGCACTGCACATTACTAATCAAAAAATAAGTTTTGATATTTATGGTAGGAAATTTACAAAACATCTTAATGGAACATGATCTTTACTTAATATCCTAATGATTTTTGGCATAAAAGAAACATTTATCATTTTGACCCATACAGTGTATTTTTGGCTATTACTACAAATATATCTGTGCTACTTATGACTGGTTTTGCTGAATAAAGGGCAGATTGATCTATTGTGGCAGTCAAATCAACTGAATAAACATTACAAAAAGCGATGTCATTGTTGATTTTTATATCATGGAACATATGCAAACTGTTCAGCATGGACATACAAATCACATTCATTAATCATAATTATATACAAATAGGGGCTGTTTTGGCAAGATTATTAATTGCAATCCTCATCGACCGATGCAAAATCAGCTGTTCAAGATATGTGAAAATAAAAATGCATTTGTATGTTACATTTACATTTTGAGTCGGCACAATGCGCCTGTCTAAAAACTCCTCAGTTTAGGCTGTTGAAAGAATCACTGAGTCATGTAAAAGATCCGCTAAAGCAATTTAAGTATACGAGCATCTGTTTTGGGACACAATGCGCAAAAACAATCTTCTTTCTTGTTTCAATCTTGTTTAGGTTCAGTTTGATCACTTCCACATCAAGCCGCAGTCATGGATGAGATGGACTTGCCCCAGATGAAGAAGGAGGTAGAAAGCCTCAAGTACCAGCTGGCCTTCAAAAGGGAGAAATCCTCAAAGACAGTGACAGAGTGAGTGTGCTCTCTTTTGTTCTTCACACTGTGATAGTCTCTGTTCCAACCCATATATTTTACGCTGTCGCCCCATATCACAACAGAAAAGATAATGACTTCTTCTACCCTCTTTCTATTTTTGTTGCCTTTCGTCACATAATCAAGTACAGAGAAACCTAACAGCAACTCATTAGAACATCAGCAATGTATTCTGTCCTTTTATTACACAAATACTTAATTGTCATTGGTCAAAATAGCACTGACCACTCAATAGTTTGTTATAATGACTTCTAAACTGTACATTTAATGTGTACTAGTTTAATGTAATATCTCTCATATTAGTCAGTGACCTCTCTCTTATCATACTAATGGAAATTGGAGCAATTTTGTAACTTTTTTGCTGTGGGTAAAAAATTGCACTTTAAGGGTTGCAGTAACATTTCAACATACACTACAGTGCAAAGATATGGAGTCAATAAGATTTTTAAATATTATTCTCACTTATTCTCACCAAGGCTGCATTTATTTGTTCAAAATACTGTAAAAACAGTAATATTATCAGATATCATTAGAATTTAAAATAACTCTTTTATTTTAATATATTCTAAAGTGTAATTTATTCTTATGATGGCAAAGCTGAATTTTCAGCAGTCATTACCTCGGTTATGCTGATTTGCTGCTTAAGAAACATTCATAATTATTATCAATGTTGCAAACAGTTGCTTAATATTTTTGTGGAAACTGTAATTTTTTTTTTATTTTTACATTTTTAGAATTCTTTGATGAATAAAAAAAGAACAGTTCAAAATAACAGCATTTATTTATTTATTTATTTTTTGTAATGTAAAAAAATGTGAATGTCTTCTTACTGTCAAATTTGAATGGTAGTGTATATGGTGAACATAAAATCTCCCATAATATATATATATATATATATATATATATATATATATATATATTATTGGTCCTACTTTTTTGTTGTAATGTTGTAATGGACTATTTGTTTTAGCATTAAGCTAATGTACTGGAGGTAATATACTCCAAAGTAATCAAATGTATATTTCTTCTTATTAAAGTTACAAAAGTGATTTAGTCAAGAGCAGTAAGAGATTTTCTCTCTTTTGTTGTTTGTTTAACATAAATAACACTTAAAACACTTTAAGAGCTGCCCGGATGCAATATCCTGTTACATTTGTGTTTTCTTTCTCAGCTGTTTGCTTTCACTTAAGACCTAAATTACTATGTTTACGAAGACACTTGTAAAGATGGGCATTTTGACACATGCAAGTGTGTGTACTTAACCGTTCAAGTCCTATGAAGTGGCAAAAATAACTGTTCAATACTCCCACGCTCTATAAGCACTGTCTTCAGGTGTGCGTGCCTCTCAGACAGCGTGTACATATTGCAAAATGAGTTCTCTTTCGCTGCTTATTGCATTTCAATGGCTTAAAATCACTTGTAATGCTTAAAAGCGCACAAACAATACGTTTTCGTGACCACACAGCACAGCAGGGTCACGCGAGCGTATACATTTCTGTCTGTCTATTTACGTATTTGGTAAATAGTCATCTGATATGCTAAAAATGTAGGGTTTTTATTTTTTTTGGCCTAACTTATTCACTCACCATAGTTCCTACCTCAAAGTTCTGCTGTGGAGAGTAATCATTTTTGTCAGTGGATTCTCTAAACTGCTTCCTGATTGAATAACCCTTACGCCACCATGAACTCACTGCAGTTATTTCTGAATTTTCAGGTTCACCTCATGTCACAAATTAGGCTGCCCAGAGGCCAGGTCCTCTTGGTGATTGTTCAGGACAAAGCTAATGCTCTCAGATCTCTGGTGCTTTACTCTCCAATTTGAGAGCAAGCGTGGCCTCCTAGTCACACCCGCCACTGTCACATTACAGTGACATCTCATTTCCCTGCGTCCCAGGGCTCTCTTCCTGAAATATTCACAATGGTAATTTCTCGGTTGCAAATTACCTTTTACCGGCCAGTAGCGAACAGCCCAGTTTACGCCAGCGTAGAGGTTCCGTCAGTGTTATTGTGCAGTTTAGCTGAATAAGCAATTGTGGAGCCATAACGTTTGGTCATGATAACTTAATTGCATTTGGTTTTGGAAGAAGTCTAGCAGGAATCTAAGAATATCACTCATCTTTCACACGTCATTTCTATTAATCGCCCATGATGGATGGCGCTTCAGCAGAGTTACGTGATTATCACCCTCATTTATCATTTGTTCAACAAGGGGTGCGATCTTCCACGGCCACGATTCCTTAAAATTCAGCATGCATGTTCAAAGTCGCATCCAGAGCAAATCTCTGCTCTATTTACTCCAAAACAGTGCTCATTTTTGCGAGGTTTGTTACTTTAAATAGATTACGCGGTTAGCGTTGTGTCCCAGAATGATGAGGAAACTTCTCCTTCCTCTCCTCAGCCTGGTGAAGTGGATTGAGGAGTGTGTGCCCGAGGACCCTTTCCTGAATCCCGAGCTGATGAAGAACAACCCATGGGTGGAGAAGGGCAAGTGTGTGCTTCTATAAAAGAGTAGCAGCAGCAGCAGCAGCAGCAGCGGTCGTCCCAGCCCTCCGTTTGAGCCTCCACCAGCCTGACAGGATCAAACGGCGCTTGCTCTCTCTGTTTCATTCCCTCACCATGAATGTACAGCAGTTTAGCATCCACTGCACAACGAAACACACACTCATGCGCACAGCATTAGCTCTATATAGTCACTTGCAGAATTTGACACTTTGACATGCATAACTATTATATTTATAACCATCAATATATCTTTATATACAGTTAGTGGAATTTCTCTTGGCTACTCGAATTTAGTGTTGTCGCCGCTGCTTGCATGCTCAATCCTGAGTTCAAGCATGTAGTGTCGACATCGAAATGCCCGAAAAGCACAACATACTGCATGACAGAGGCGAAAAGAAATGGCAAAAAAAGCCTCAGAAAAGCAAAGGCGGCAACTTTGTGAGTTTCCCTCTGTTACGCAGCATGTTCAACTCTCCTGCAGGCCCGTGCACTATTTACACCACACTCAGCACTCTTACTTACAGACCATTTTTAAAACATGTACAGATCGTTTTAATTTATTAACTTATTTATGAGCATTAATTTATTTATTTATGGTTTGATTCACTACAAGCTGTCGGCGCCGACTGCTTTAGAAGCTACAATGGACCTGCTGTTGTTCAACTGCACCCTTCCTTCCTTCAAAGCTAAAGGATAGAAAAAAAAACGCATCTTGCCAGATCACCATCGAATACTGCCTTGTACACAATTTCCTTAAAAAGAATGTATGTGTGTTGTGAGGGACTAGTAAACCATCAGCACCCTTAAGCATCGAATGGATATGCAAACGGAGAGGTTGTGCACTGGCCAAGGCTTTTTTTCTTCTTAGATTAATAGTTCAATCTGCACTTATGGCAAGGATGTGGGGTTAATTTATGACTTTTGATTTGTTCATGTTTTTATATATTCAAACAGTAGAAACCTGTCTAATTATCTAGAGGTGTGTTACATATGAGAATGCTTTGAGAAAATATGCATAAGATCAAGTACTAGTTTAATAAAAAGCAATAAGTGATTACATTTTTTTATTGAATGTTTTACAAAACATCTTATTGAATAAAGTAGAGGATTTTTAGACAGCTTTAATGTCATTTGTGTGTTTCAATTGGGCGTGTGTCATGGCTTTGGCAAGTTTATATTAGTCTGTTTACACAGTTACTGTTAACACATTACAGGATTAGTTCATATCCAGAATAAACATTTCCAGATAATTTACTGTCATCCAAGATGTTCATGTCTTGTTTTCCTTCAAGATAAAGTTTCTAAGGAAAAAAAATAGGATTTTTCTCAATATAGTGGACCTCAGTGGCGATCAACAGGTTGAAGGTCCAAATTGCAGTTTCAAAGCAGCTTCGAAGGGCTCTACACGATCCGGCTGAGGAATAAGGGTCTAATAAAAACCTTTTAACCACAAATGCTTCTCTTGCACTAACTTGACACGCATCACGTAATCATGTAGAGAAGGTCATGTGTGACATAGGCAAAGTAAAGACCCAGTGTTTACAAAGCAAACGTCCAAAGAAAGGCAAACGCCCTTTATGAAAACAGGTAAAATAACGATGTCGGATGATTTTGAGGTTGAAGGAGAGTTTTTCGCCCTACCCTACCTTACCAGTATACATAGACAAAGAAAAAAACACGTTTGGCCTTTCCAACGTGATTATGTAATGCGTGAAGACACGTATGCGCATCGCAGAGCTAGTGCAAGACGAGCATTTGTAGTTATAAAGTATATAATTTTTTTTTTTTTTTTTTTTGAAAATGACCGATCGTTTCGACAGACCCTTATTCCTCAGCTGGGATTGTGTAGAGCCCTTTAAAGCTGCATTGAAACTGCAATTTGGACCTTCAACCTTGAAAAATCCTGGAATGTTTTTCTCAAAAACCTAACTTCTTTTCGACTGAAGAAAGAAAGACATGAACATCTTGGATGACATTGGGGTGAGTAAAACATCAGGAAATTTTTATTCTGGAAGTGAACTAATCCTTTAATTTAGTTTATAATAATAAATTCTGATAAAAAAAATAAAAATAGCAATCATGTCCCATCACCCCATTATGGAGCCTGACACCAGACATGCAGAGAAAATAAGACAGTATTTTTGACATGAATTAAGAATTCATCTCCAAAAAGAAAAAAATACAATTACCACTTTGTAGTAATTTGTTCCCTCATTTTAGTTAAATCGTGGCCATGATTACAGCAAGTAACAAATTACTACCAAAATGGCCACAATTTAACTAAAATGAGGGAACAAATGAATAAAATATGGCCATGTATTAGTTGTGAGAACGAATTCATTTGTGGCCACATCTTTTTTTCTGCAAGCCACATGCAGGATTCTGTATACGCCTGTACCTAAATGTCACATTAAAGGCACAATGTGTAAAATTTTTTTTAGTAAAATATCCAAAAACCACTAGAACAGTGTTATATATTTTGCTGAAATGTTTCCAAGAATGTTTAAATCCAGAGCAATTTTAACTAGTGTAACAGACCGTGTCATTGCGTTGCCTGCCAATGACGTCATACACCCTCGATTTCCGGTTTTATTTTGTAGAAAACATGGCAACCCCAAAGACGCTTTAATATGTTATGCATTTTATTAAACAGGTGACGAAAGCACACAGTAGCATTATAACAGAACTTCAACACACTTAAATGCATTTAGTATGATAAAACAGCGCTGTTTTACCTCACAAACGCATTACTGGAAGAAGCGGAAGCGCTCGACTGTGGCATAATAAAAGCGCCGTTGTTTTCGAGCTGTGTATCGCGCTTGTCATACCGGCCTCGTTTCCTAGTTTCGTTCGTTTTGACTTTCAGCCCCACCCTGCTTCATACTACAGTGCCTTTAATAAGTCTTTAATACATTAGCTCATAAATTAACATGATTTCTGCTCAAGTCCCATCAAATTGCATTGGCTGTGAGAATGAAGAAACAACTCCCATGATTCCACACTAAATCACAGCATCATCAAACTACGCCTTTGTTTCTTGTTTGTTTTGAATATGCACCCTCTAGCGGCGAAACCTTACATATTGTGCCTTTATGTGTTTTTGTTACTGTAAGAGCCGTTAAAGCTTGAATTACCGCTTTTATGTTTTCACAAGCTAAAGAATAAAGAAAGCAAAAAAAAGTTTAAAATTTAAAGGTGAACAGCTGTTAACTTTACAGAAACACAACACTTATGGCTTGAGATGCTGAAAAACAGCAGGATGTGACACAACAGCTGTATGTTTACACAGACCAACAATTAAAAAATCTCAGAAACAATAAACAATAATGTTTCCCGTGTGAACGGCCTCCAAGTTTCGGAGAGCTTGACTCAACTGAACGGACTGCAGGCAGGTCATAGACTTATGCTCTATGATATTTAAATAAAACAAACAATATACTGACATCTAAAACCACTTCTTACGTTTATTCAGTGCTTTAATCACATGTAATCTAATGTCTTCAAAAAGGGGCTTTTCTCAACAAATATTACATTTAATAGGTGCCCTTATCCAAGGCAACTTACAATTGAATTCTAAACAATCTTAGATGTTTTTTCCGTTGTCTCTTTTTTCTACTGAAAGAGACAACGGTCTTTAACAGATCTGGTGTCTCTTTTGTAAAGGTAAGCCTTAACACAACTTTAGTACAACAAGCATAATGAGCACAGTCTGTCATCTCTCCACATTCCCAAATCACTGCAAAAAGCATTACAAACTCATTCTCAGCTAAATAATGGAACACACGAGAGTCTTTTTCTCCCAACTAAGGAAACAGCATTTTTTTCCCACTAAGGGAAAGAATGTAGCTCTTCTTCACACACACTTTGACTTTGCAAGACCAATCTGTTTTGCAAGTGAAACTCTACCAGACATTATAATCAAACCGGACAGCAGTCACCCGTTTTACCAAACAAAGATGCCATGAGTGGTTCTGGGGGGGAGCATGAGACTAATGCAGTGGATAATGGCTCACTCTCTAAGATTAGGATTGGTAATCCTGATGCCCATTGCCTAGCCACACATTCACATGATTGCTCTCTACGCCGGTTGAACCCGCAGCAGATGACACTCTAATCTGCCCAAAATAATCCACTCTCTCAGCCACGCCACAAATCTCCATTTCTAAATACATATGGGATCACGTGGACCAATAGTCTGCTTAAATGTACACATCTGGGGTAAAGTGCTACTCTGACGAAGTTTGACACAATGATCGTAAATCTGCATGTATGGAAAAGCTTAATGCCTCTTTAATCTAAATACGCCAAATGCATGTATCTGAACCCTATATATGGATCTGGAATGGGGATTTGTGCTATGGACTGTGAATGGACATATCACAGGAGAGAATAAATGATGGGTTCTGGCTTGTAAAACCACTTGTTACTCTAAACACTCTTGCTGTTCTCCTTTGAGAATCCAAAAAAGATGTGAGAAAAGAACAATCTCAAAGTGTAAAAGTGTGATCCAGGCAGTATTTTTAACATCACATAGGTCCGGTTCAAATTAGGTTAGTGGTCACCAGGGTTTGTGGTCATTTAAACATACTTAGTGTCAAAATTATGCATATCATTTTATTTTTAACCACAAGGCAGTGCTAATCTAACCTTTTAGCTCATGCAAGACGACTATGTCTTAAAGGGACAGTTCACCCAAAAATGAAAATTCGACTGCGTTTTAGTGCCACGTTAAAAAAAATAAAAAATAAAAAAATAAGATTGCAAGATTAAAGTTGTAATATTTCAGGAATAAAGTCAAAATTATGAGAATAAAGTCGACATATTACACGAATAGAGTCGAAATGTTTTGAGAATAAAGTTGAAATGTTCCAAGAATAAAGTCAAAATTACAAGAATTTGTAGCAATTACGAGATTAAAGTTAAAATATTTTGAGAGTGTATTCTAGTCTATTGCGCATGCAAATGGCCCAGATTGAAAGCACCGGGAGATACCCAAAGTCTCAGCTTTCAAAATCTGTCAGGTTTATAGCGAAATACAAACAATATGTCTTACAGTAATGGGTTTTTCATGCTCCTTGTGCCATGACAGACCGCTGTATTCGCTTTAGTTTAAGCAGCATGTAGCTAAGTCAATCATCTTTCCAATTACAATGAGACATTTGTTTCATTAAATTAGGCTGTACTGTTTTTCTTCGACTTTATTCTCGTAATATTTCGACTTCATTCTCAAAATATTACTACTTTAATCTCGTAATCTTCGTTTTTTTTTTTTTTTTTTTTGAACGTTCATTTGTGTTCTGAAGATGAACAAAGGTCTTGGGGGTTTGGAACGATATGAGGGTGAGTAATTAATGACAGAATTTTCATTTTTGGACGAACTATCCCTTTAAGAACACGATGCACTAAATATGCCCGAATTAGTCAAATATGTATGTCAAGTCCATTTTTAATGCAAAAGAAACAACATTTTCTTATAACTTAAACTTTCTTTTTTTAAGGTCATTAGTAAAAAAAAAAAAACATTTTGAGAATTATATTTGTGTGTATATACAAATTACTAATATCCCCAATATTTGAAAAAAATAATATTGGGGAGCTGCGCCACAATTTTTTTCAAATTTCAATGAGCATTTTTTGTTTTTGGTCTAAAAAAATAAATGGCTATGCAAATAATACTGTACTTGATAAGGCTGTCTTTTTAAGAAATGTATTTTTTTTTCCTTTTAATATCAGGGCAGCTGTGTCACTGATGATTTTTACTTTGTCTTTAAAAATATACAAAATTAATTTTCATTGTAGAAATTAAAAAAAGTTCATCATAGCAGAGGTATATTCAAATCACTGTGTATAAACAGATTTTTTAATGCTTTAAATTACTGGAAATTACAAAAAAATAACACCATTAGGGCTGGCAAACGATTAATATATAAATATATAAATACAAGCACATTCATGTATATATTTAAGAAATATTTACAAGTATATGTATTTATTATAATTTTTATAGAATTTATATTATATATAAATAAAATATTTTGTACATAACATATTTCTCTTAAATATATACATTAATGTGCTTGTATTTATATATATATATATATATATATACACATACATACATAATAATTACACACAGTACACACACATATATTCAAACTTTTATTTTGTATGCGATTAATCATGATTAATCATTTGCCAGCCCTACTTACCATATATTGGTATAACTTAACTACCTTAGTTAGCATGAACTATTAATGAACAATACTTCTACAGCATTTATTAACAGTTAATTTCAACATTTACTAATGCATTATATCAAAAGTGCTTTCTAACAGTTAATGCACCATGAATTAACATGAGCAACAGTATTTCTATTAACTAACATTAACAAAGATTAATAAATACTGTATTAAATGTATTGTTTATTGTTTGTTCGTGTTAGTTAATACATTAAATAACAATAACTAATGAAACCTTATTGTGAAGTGTTACCAAATGAGACCCAGGACCACAAAACCAATCATAAGGTAAATTTTTTTGAAACTGAGATGTTATACATCATCTGAGACTGAATAAATAAGCTTTCCATTGATGTATGGTTTGTTAGGATAGGACAATATTTGCCCAAGATACAACCATTTGAAATCTGTAATCTGAGGGTGACAAAAAATCAAAATATTGAGACAATCGCCTTTAAAGTTGTCCAAATGAAATTTTTAGCAATGCATATTACTAATCAAAAATGAAGTTTTGACATTTACAGTAGGAAACTTACAAAATATCATCATGGAACATGATCTTTACTTAATATCCTAATGAATTTGGCATTAAAGAAAAAAATCAATTATTTTGACCCACACAACGTATTTTTGGCTATTGCTACAAATATACCTATGCTACTTAAGACTGGTTTTGTGGTCCAGGGTCACAAATATATATATCTACATCAAATATCTATCTATCTATCTATCTATCTATCTATCTATCTATCTATCTATATAACCATACGTATAAATGTCACTGGTCTACTTGTATACAGTAGGTAACACCAGCTGATCTCTCATTAACCTGATTTCCAGATCCCATCTCTACTTCAGTCTCCATGAGTAGTTTATTTAGTAGTGGGACTCAGCTTACGACTCAGAAGCATTCATTCTGGTCTCAGGTTTGAGAGATGGACAACAGCAGCGAGCAAGAAGGCTTCTTGCGACTTAATTTATGTACAGTAGAGTGATTGCATGCAGTGTGTGGCCATTCATGAGCCATTTCTGTCACTACAGCGTAGCTCTTGTCCCTTGGCAAAGGCAACTGATCCAATTCTGTCAGTGCACTCTTATATAGTCAACCTACACGTATATTTTAGCGCTGTCGAACACCTGCACGCTTCACTCCATTTGCCTGAGCGCCAAGGGAGACGGGTCAAGCCGAGGCCATGCTTCATTTCCTCAAATGAGGACAGTGCAAAGATTCTGGAGACACCCATTTTTTTTCCCTCTCCCCTCTAAACTCTCCTGTTTCCGCGCCCTGGGCTAATTGGAATCGGCTGAGTGTAAATTGAATGAGTGGAGATGTGTGTTGGGATTGTGATCTTTGGCCCACTTTTGGCACATGTGCAAACGTGCTCTATGAGGGAGATGTATGGCTTTAATGCTGCGAACGACAGTCTGAACCTAAGTGAGAGGCTCCTTCTCAAGGTACGTGTCCTTACAGTTCAGAATCAGCCATTTTACAAAGCAAACAAAAACAAACTCGAGCACGGCTGCCCATTATTCCACTGTGGTGTCATTACACGGCTGAGTTAACCCCAGTGGGCCTGCTGTGTTTGCACAACGATCTGCCTGAACTGCCCAAGAGGGACTGAATGCTTCATATTCCGCTCGGTGTTACGTGGAGACTCCTCCTATCTCTCAGGCAACCGATATGAAAACACGTACGGTGTGAGTGTTTTGTTAATAAGCAAAAAGCATCATCCTTCATTTGGCCTCACCTTCTAAGTCGTGCATAAATGCTGTCACTGCCATCCCTCCTTCAGACAACAGGCAGTGACAGGAAGTATGTGCTGTGACGTGCCTGTGTGCCCCAGCGGTCCCTCTTTAGGAGATTAAAGCCCCGAGCTGACAGCTCTTTAATCTCTGGTGCTTTGTTAGCAGACCATGTGGTGTAGAAGCAGCAGTGCCTTATGGGGAATAGGTCTGGGACGAAGTCATCCACAACATTTCACATCATCAGCAGCTGAGAAAGAGGTAAAAATCATCAAACGTTACCCTAAATATGAATCGCTGAGCTCACAGATTGTAAAAAATGCATTTTCAGGCCACCTAAAATATGCGTCTACTTGAATATTTTTTGCCAAGGTCAACATTTTAAGTATGTTGCACAGTCCACGGGACATTCCAGACCGTGCACATCATCCGTGTGCCCGCTAAGACCGACGGCAGCTGTATATTCTGTATGTCTTACTGTGGAAAAATACTGACTCACTCTAACTGACTGTGTGACATAAGGAGAGGGAGCGGCACTCAGGGAATTCCATGGCAACACGCTGACCGAAAGACGACGAGATTCTAGAAATATTCCGAAAGAAGAAATACAGGGTACATGCTTTAAGACCAAAGCCTTCCTTTTATAGCGCTCTCCCTGTGCGCTTTCAGCAGTGGGAGATTTGCCAGTGCGCTGATGTTTATGGGGAGATAATAAGGTTGCATTCTTTGATTCTTTGGTTCTCTTGCAAAATACTTTTTTTAAAACAACAACATTAATTTGCAGCTGGGTTTAAATGTTGTGAAGTAGAGCATACAAATGGTTGTGGATTATTAATATATCTAAGAGGAAATATTGTGCAGACTCAAGCAATGCAGAGTTTAAATAAAATATTTAGTGGGAAAGTTTTGAATGCACACTTAAGAAAATGCCACCCGCAGTGCAAAAACCTACAAAACACTGAATTACGCAAACCATCAGATTAGAGTACGAATCCAAAATTTACAAGGGGCCCAAATAATTCTAAAAATGGGAGCAAAATATAAAAGTATATAAAATAGTATATACACTACCATGCAAACATTTTTTATGCTCCAATGCCCAACAAGGCTGTATTTAGTTGAACAAAGATACAGTAGAAACAACAATATTGTGAAATATTGTTACAATTTAAAATAATACAATTGTTTTATATTTTAATTTATTTTGAAAATGGCATAATTTACCACTACACTACCAGTCAAAAGTTTTTAAACAGTAAGATTTTTTTATGTTTTTTTTTTTTTTTTAAATAAGTCTCTTCCAATCACCAAGCCTTGAAATATTTTTACTATTTAAAATAACTCTTTTTTTATGTATTTTTTGAATTTTTAGCACCATTACTCCAGTCACATGATCTTTCAGAAATCATTCTAATATTCTGATTTGCTGCTCAGAAACATTATTATTATTATGTTAAAAAAAAGGCTGAGTAGAATTTTTTTCTGGTTTCTTTGATGAATAGAAAATTCAGAAGAACAGCATTTATCTGAAATAAAAATCTTTTGTAACATTATAAATGTCTTTGTCATCACTTTTAATTAATTTAAAGCATCCTTGATAAAATAAAACTAAATAAAACTATTTTCGATCTCTTCCTATTCATCAAAGAATCCTGGAAAAAAATGTACTCAACTGTTTTAAATCTTGATGATAATAATAATAAAACTGTTTTTTTAACAAAAAAATCAGCATATTATAATGATTTCTAAAGGATCATGTGACACTGAAGACTGGAGTAATGATGCTGAAAATTTAGCTTTGATCACAAGAATAAATTACATTTCAAAACATATTCAAATAGAAAGCAGTTATTTTACAAAGTAAAATTATTTCACAATATTACAGCTTTTGCTGTATTTTGGATCAAATAAATGCAGGCTTGGTGAGCAGAAAAGAATTCTTTAAAAAAACATTAAAAATCTTACTGTTCAAAAACTTTTGAATGGTAGTGTACTCCAATCTTCAGTGTTACAAGATTCTTTAGAAATCAAATATGCCGATTTGCTGCTTGAGAAATGATCTGATGATTAGAAGTTTCATCAGCATTTTTTTGAAATAATATTTTTTTTTGTAAAAATGTAAAAGTCTTTACTGTCACTTTTGACCAGTTTAAAGGGATAGTTTACCTAAAAATGTAAATTCTGTCATTAATAATTCACCCTCATGTCATTCCAAACCCTTACGTGTCTTACAGGTTTTCATTTTTGGGTGAACTATCCCTTTAATGCGTCCTTGCTGAATAAAACTTTTAATTAATTTAATACATATCAATCCAATTTAATGGAAAAGTTACTTCCTGACACTGCATAAGAGTTAGAACATCAGACACATAGATTTCTCTCCCATTCAACCTGGTGAGATCTACTGTGCATTGATAATGCCACTTTTCTTTGTCAGTTTTGTTCTCTCCTGCTCCGTCCCTTAGGTCTAATTAACCAGCTCAGGCTCAGCAAAGCGCAGTCAGCCAATTCAAAGGCATTAACAATTCATGGACAGACATCACAGAAATAACCAGACCTTCTCTTTCCATTTGCCTCTGGAAGGGGGAGGGTGGGTCAGGGAGGTCCCTGGTAGAGAGCCGTGTAGGTCCATCATGTAATCGGTTCGCTCTCTCCTCCGGTACAGCATCCTTTTGCTTGATCCCATGAGGTTGCACATGCTGGAGCACTCTTATGAAACTGGACCCCTGCCATACAGATTGAATGATGCACAGTGAGATAGAGTTCCTTCTGCACCATCAAAGAAGGCCCATCAACACTGCATGATCTTTATGAGTCATTAGAGACCATATTTACTTTTGCTGTAGTAGCAAACACTTTAAAGGGATAGTTCATACAAAAATAAAAACTCTGTCATCATTTATTCACTCTTGTGTTGTTGCAAGCATATATATATATATATATATATATATATATATATACACTTAAATATAAAATAATATAATACATAAATACATACTGAGCTCTGATCTCATGTCACAGAAAACATATTTCTAACACCAACAAATAAGGAGGTCTGCATTCGCCGCAAGCTTTATGCCTCGACTTTTGGCATCTCCCCGTCCAGAGAAAGCTGCTCAATAAAACATTGCTGTCATGGTAAAACTTTAATGGCTCTGTCTTTGAGCATTAACCCACATGAACACACATTTAGGGCATCTTTTCTGCATAAGCCTCAGTTAAAAACACCCGCCACCCCACCTCCCCACTCCTAAAATCACCAGAGAAGATTTAACAGTCATTTAGAAAATAGAGCTCCCCACCCCAGATCAAAAGGCATTATATCTGTTCAAATGGTATCATGGGTGACTGTGTATTAACCCTTTTACATGACAGGTGGATACGATGTCCTATAAATCATCCTCTATTGTTGCTCTTAGCTACAATGGCTTTCCTCGTACATTAACTAAAAATGTGTGAGAGCTTGCATTAACCTTAAATAGATAGTTCACAATTTTGTCATCATTTACTTACCCTCATGACATCCAAAACCCTGATTTTTTTTTTTTTTTTTTTTTTTTTTTCACTTCCACAGTGAACGTTGACGGTTTTCTATCTTGGCTAAGTTACCTCTTTCAATTGTTGTGTATTTGTATAATTTTTAGTTATATAGTTTCGCGAGATACAAGCCCTGTATTTATTTTAAATCGTTATTTAAGGACAATCTTCTCCTCTTCTGCATCTCCCAAATCAAATATGGCGCCGTTGACGTCAAAGACGTCAGGTCACAAGACACATGAGAACCAATGGCGTTCAGCGTGCATGGTATTAGGCGCCATTTTTGTAGTCCGTACAGCTTTTGTAGTCCATTTCAGAGTTTCGACGTTGAGGAAAATTATCAAAGAATAATAAATTACGTTATGGCAAAATTTGAACTATTAATTTGAGCAAATATAAGATAAGACAGTTTATTTGGTTAAACACTATGGTCACATGTACGCACTGAACTGAGGCCACGTCAGTGTACACAAACAAGTGAGATTTGTGGACGCCCACATCTACAAACACTGTGAGGGATTAAGCGCTAATCTGATGATGGGGCACTCCCGTAAAATACATTAAAACAAAATAGATCTCCTTTTTATTGAAGGCTGTTGATTAAAACAGCTTACCTCACCATACAAAAGCACCATGCGATCCCAGAATTCCACTGAACCCTGCTGAAAAAAAACCAAAAACAATAGACACCATCACAAAATTTGTAATGGTTTTACTGGTAATAAAAGGTGCTTGTATTAGTTTTAATGGAAACTGTTGGTCTCTACTGGTAATTGGTCATCTTCTGTTGGTGGCTTGTTAAAACCAATAAATTTTTTTTAAGTTTTTGCTTAACGCACAAGACTAAGACGCTAAGAATAGATCCAGCTAAATTTTTAGTATAGGACTGTTCCCTGAACATATCCACAGATCACAGTCAGCGGCCACATTCAATTTAATGATGAAAGATGAAGCAACTCACTCTAGCAATAATATAAACACATCATTAGATGACATACAGAACTTTATTGGTTTAAATATTGTATAAATAAGATATCGTTATAAATATGAATTATTTACAAAGTTCATAGGGTTCAAACACATTATTCGCAATCTGTTGAATATTATGCATGAAATTCATCTACATTTTGTGGTAAAAGGGCACATATATCACATGATGCATCACAATTGTTCATTTTACATGTACAACAATTACTGTTTTTCATTTTTTTACTGCTTTATATCCAAAGGCACCCACCTTCCTGGAGCTGAATAGTTTAGTTGTTCTGGTTTGATTGAGCAAGGATTTTTAACAGAATATTTACAAGCATCAGAGTGATTCTTTCTGGCTGACACGATAAGCTGCAATGATGACTTCTGTATGAGTAATTCCTCTCCCTCGGGCTGTACTGGAAACACACGGTTGTCCTATGAGGCGAGAAATCTCAAAGCTCCATGGTCCTCCTCCTCCTCCAACTGTGGTAAAATATGATTCACTATTCACATCTCCAGAGCTGGATCTATTCTTAGCGTCTTAGTCTTGTGCGTTAAGCAAAAACTTAAAAAAAATCCTGGGGCCGCCTGTGTCTCTCCATCACCATCTGATAAAGAAATGCTGCTTCATGGGGTTTCAAGGTTCAGGCTACTTGCATAGAAGGACATCATAAAAACAGCCGTGTCAGTCCTCGGTGGATGAATGCAAACTTTTGCTCAGTCTTCTTTAGGAAGGAAGTCCACGTTGGTGCTCTGGTTGGTGAGGGCCTGTTCCAGCAGGGCTCTTTGTGTGATCGCAGGCAGGTAGAGGAACCCGTAGAGGAGCCCCAGTAGCAGAAGAGCGATGATCAGAGGAAGACCCCAATCTGTGGTCATGATTGGCTGTTCACAGCGGGCCTGGAGGAAAGAGCCTTGCATTGTGCCGGTAGCCGTCGAAGAGAGACGGAGAAAAGCGTCCGATGTCCAGAGGCAACTTGAAAGTGTGTGTCCGTATTTGTCCCTTTGGCAGGACACACCTGCCACTAGCCGCTCTGCTTGGCACCAAGACACAGCTGTCAATGTGACACTCCAGCCAGATGTCACCAAATCAGGCCTGCCCCAGGAGGGACATCCCCTGACTGACAACAGACACGCTGACCTACGTCAAAGACATGCAGAACTCTGATGCCGTCATAAGTAAACATTAAGCTTAAAGTATGTTTCATCGTAAAAATCTTATAAGTGTATTACCTGTGCATGACCTTGTTGACCTATAAGCCACTCTCAAGGTGGCATATGGATAACACTGAATACGGCGTAGAGCTGATTTGTAGTGTTATGCAATGTTGTTTGGGCACATCACACTGTGTTACGACTAATACCTGCTTCCAGTACTTCCTCATTACTGCAAATCACCTCCCAAATCTAGAATATGGATTATAGCGCTTACGTAACGTAATTGTGTAATTCTTGATAACATTTTATGACACCATATTTTATGAATCAGACTAAATTTCCTGCACTTCTTGGATAGATTGGATTATTGTGGAATATTTTACACATAGTGCAGGAGTTTTCAAACTTTAAAATGCCATAAACCCCTAAAATATGATAGACCACTTTCCTAAAACAAAAAGACAACTGTATATAATAATAATAATAATACACTCTAAAAAAAAAAGCTAAGTTAAAAACAACCCAGCACTGAGTGAAATTTGGACAAACCCAGCGATAGGGTTGTTCTGACTCAACGGTTATGTTTAACCCAACCTTTTGGGTAGTTTTATTTAACTCAGCTATTGACTAAAAATGACTATATGGCTGGCTTAAAATGAACCTAAAACAGGCTTTAAATTAAAAATTAGTCACATAATTACTAGAGGCATCAACAATAATATTTAATTATTATTTATTCAGCTTAATAATAAATATTTGAACATATGAACATTAATATTGAACATATTAATAAATGTTAATTTATTTTAATTTAAATTTTATTTTAATTTTAAGCAAGAAATATACTTATGTTAAGCAATAGTTAAATAAAGATACCCAGAAGGTTGGGTTAAACATTTAATCCAACTGCTTGGTTAAAGCAACCCAATCACTGGGTTTGTCCATATTTCGCCCAGCATAATAATAAATAGTGCAAAATAATTGTTGTCGTTAATAATAATAAAAAAAAATTAACATTTTTAATATAATTAATTTTATAATAGAAGATTTAGTCTGAAACTGCTAATCATATGTTGTATAATATATATCCACTTATTTCTAATAATAATACTTATAACATTAAAAAATCATTAATATCAGAAGTTAACACATTAACTTTGACATCTTTAAGATTAGCCTATATATACAGTGCCTTGCGAAAGTATTCAAACCCCTTCATTTTTTTTCACGTTTTATGTTGTAGCTGTATGTTAAACTGCTTTAAATAACTTTTTTCCACATCAGTCTACACTTGATACACCATTATGACAAAGTAAAAACCATGTTTGTGACAACTATGCAAATTTATTAAAAATAAACTACTGAAATGATTCCATTGCATAAGTATTCATACCTTTACCTGGGACACTTAAAATTTAGCTCAGGAGCATTCATATCACTTGAAGATGTTGCTACACTTTGAGTGGAATTAACCTGTGGCAAATTCAACTGAATGGGTATGATTTGGAAAGGCACACACCTCTCAATAAAAGGTCTAATAGCTGGAAATGCATATTAGAGCAAAAACCAAGCCCTGAGGTAAAAAAAAAAGTCTGTAGAGCTCAAAGATAGGATTGCATCAAGCCACACGTGGTAAAGTTCTGCTGCACTGAGCCCAACTGAGCATTCAGTGGAGAAGAGTCTTGGTAAAACTGGTGACCAAGAAGCTTTTGGTCTCTCTAGTTGAGCTCCATGATTATATATAGAGATGGGAGAAACTGATAGAAGGACAAACACTCCACCAATCCAGTTTTTATGGCAGTGTGGCTCAATCCTTTCCTCAGTGGAGACACATAAAAGCACACTTGGAATCTGCAACAAGCACCTAGGCTAAAAGACCCTCAGGCTGTTAGAAACCAGATTTTCTGGTCTGATGAACCTCAATTCCAAGCATCATGTTTGGAGGAAACCAGGCACTGCTCATCACCTGCCCAGTAGCATCCCAAAAGTAAAGTATGGAGGTTCAGCCTCATGCTGTAGGGCTGTTTTCAGTAACAGCGACTGAGGGACTCATCAGAGTAGAAGAAAAGCCCAAAACCAGAGAATTCAGAACCTCAGACTGGGCAGAAGGTTCACCTTCCAACAGGACAGTGACCCTAAGCACACAACAAGAGTGGCTTATAGGCAACTCGGTGAATGTCATTAAGCGGCCAAGCCACAGCTTGGGCTTGAACCCAATCAAAAATTTCTGGAGAAACCTGAAAATGTGCATCTGCCCCCATCCAAGCTCTGAGTTTGAGAGACAAAGAGGTGAGGCGAGGAATGGCAGATAATTGCCAAACGCCAAAATTTGCAAAGCTTGTCGCATCATACCCAAAAGAGGCTGTAAAGCTGCTTCAGCTAAGAACCACGTTAAGAGTATGAATACTTTTGCAAAGTACTACTTATTTCAGTTTTTTAATTTTAAGAAATTTGCAAAGTTGTCACAAATCAACTTTTTGCTTTGCCATTATGGTGTATGGAGTGTAGATTGATGTGGAAAAAAAAGTTATTTAAAGCAGTTTAATATAACTTTCATTTTATCATGAAGGTCTATCCTTGAAAGGCCTGGTTATTTATACATTCAGTTCAAATGAGCCACATTTTTACTTAAACTGATGTAAAAAGCAGGAAAAAGACAGTAAGTGTGATGGAGCTTATACATGCATTCTGACTCAGACAGGCTGTCTTAACCTCCACAGAGAAAGGCCTCTCCCTCAGCGCCTGTAAAATCAGGTCACCTCACTGTGGAGCACCAAAGCAAGGACAGGACACAAAGTGCTGGTGAAACCTCAAAGGTGTCCATTGTTTTTCACACACAAGAGCATATTTCACATAATTGTCCCCTCTGTTTTGTCTTATCATGACTGAATCCCATTAATCATTTATTTATTTATTTATTTGCGGTCAGATTTATTTTGCTGTACAGACAGACACGGCTAAACAATACACAGAGGTGCTTAGAGTAGAGCAGTGGTTTTCAAACCCGTCCTGCGAGCACCTCCAGCGCTACACATTTTGTAGGTCTCTCACACCCATTTCAGGTCTTGCTGTCTCTACTAATAAGCTGATGAGTTGAATCAGGTGTGACTGATGAGGGAAACACAGAAAATGTGTAGTGTTGGGGAGTGCTCGCAGGACCGGCTTGAAAACAACTGGAGTAGAGTGACACTAGAACAGGGTTGCCAGGTTTTCGCAACAAAACCCACCCAATTGCCACTCAAACTAGCCCAATAGCTTTTTAAGGGGGGTCCCTCTATAAAAATCATGTTCTGGGGGATAAAACACACATTTTTTTGGCAGGGTATCCCTGGTACAAATCATTCCAGGGGCTAAATATCACAATATTGGGGTCACTTTAACCTGTGGCAACAGTGCTAATGTGAAACCATGAACTTGGCAGCACTACACTATAGAAGGTCTAGACAACCACTTGGTTTTTTTTTTTATTGCGTGTGAACAAGGCTCTTAAGGGGAATATTTTTTCAATTTGGATGCTAATTTAATTGCTTTGGATGAAGAACATGAACTTAATTATGTTGTTGTTGTAATTTTTTTAGTATATGTGCCTATAGGTCATTGATCATTAAGAACTGTGCTTTTCAGGGTCAGGGTCATTTTCTCAGTGCTTTATTAAGAATGTGTGTTACACCAAGGTGTAACATTGTATTTATATGGGTAGCTGACATTTAAAAATTTAAATTTAGAACACACTGACATCATACCTAACAAATTAAACTAGTTAAAAATAAATAAATAAATACGACAACTGTATTTTCTCTTCCTTTTACCACAAAATTGTTATAATAATTGGCTGGACAGAATATCCAGTATATTGTCATTCCATCTGTCCATTTATTCACAGCTAACCTCAGTATTAGTTACAGATTCTATGAATAAATTAGTCAGATTAGGTGATTGTTTTGATACAGAAAAAAATATATGCGTAAACAAGGAAACATATAACAGATGATACACCATATGAGCTCAGAATTCATGTCTGAGCTGTAACTGACATTTTAAATTTTCTACAAATACAAAATTTGTTTATATATTAAATTTGGGGTCAGTTATTCAGCAAGGATGCATTCAATAATCATTTCAGTACAAAAAGATTGAATTGATAATAATAATACATGTTTCTTGAGTATCAAATCAGCACATTAGAATGATTTCTTAAAGATCATGTGACACTGAAGACTGGAGTAATGATGCTGAAAATTCAGCTTTGCAACAGTGGAATAAATTACATTTTTAAACATATTCAGATAGAAAACAGCAATTTTAAATAATAATAACATTTCATAATATTTCCAATATTTCATATTAGTGTTTTAAAAAATACATTTTCATTGGAAGAAAATCTTATTGACTTTTGAACAGTATTGTTTATATATTTACCGCACACAGAATGTCCTGCCAAACGTCTATTCCAACACCCATTATACTAAAGTAATTATATGATTCAATACATATGATCCAGTTGCAGGGAGAATGGCATTAGCTAGCATTTTCCCAAACAGGAAGCATTACATAACCACTCAACAGAGACAAAACCTACACACTCTGAATCAGGAGAGAAAGAAATAACAATTAAAGGACAGAGAGAAAAGAGACAAGCTAACAGTGCCTCCAGTTTTCCTATTCTCTTTAAGCACATCCTGAACAAATCATCTCAACACACTCGATACAGTCCTGACTTTGGCTCCACTGGCTCTTCTCAACAGATAGATAGCGTGTCCGTCGCCCACAGACATGGAGGCTGTATGTATTATATAAAGCCCTCGTGAAACCCTGGCCACTGCGGTGGTGACTATATGATGATGGCAGGACTCCACATATCTCTCACACACACACACATAGTACCTAAAAGCACATTCTCTAGACACAGTGACCCCTGTGCTATTTTTAGCTCAGCTAGTGCTGAGAACTTCACTGCGAAGAGAAGCATGATTCAGAAAGTATGAAAATAGTTTATGCTATTGAAAGAGCCCTGACAAACACTGCAGAGGCAGAAATCTCTGGACAAGACAGAATTTGGTGATGAAAACAGTGAAGTCTTGCTTATGTGAACATCAAAACAGTTCCTTCAGCAGATTTACAAGGAGATAAAGGCACCTCCTCAGTGCTTGGAGACATATAAACAGATATGTTTCCTGAGGTAAATCTATTGATGAAGACTCAAATGGGCAAGACGAATCCTCCCACACAGACGCCAGTAGCCAATCATCAACACATGGTCTAATAAAAATAGATTTTACAGTTAACTGTTTCTGTTAAGCATACACGAGGGCAACGGACCATGAGGAGGGAGTGTTTTGGGGGTGTTGGTTGCGGGGGCACACGATGTAGCCTATAGCTGTGTATACGATTGAATAACTAGTCAATACAATGTCAAAGTGACCTCTGCTGTGAGATTGTGATAACTGATCTGTGGTATTGTATAACTATAAGAGAATTTCAAGCTGGCAGATGTGGTCAGCGAGGGATTACAGGAGCACCTTACACAACACTGCGTTTGCTTGAGCACATTTCAGTCAAGGTGAGGGGGCTGTGTATTCAAAAGGATGTTCCCAGCTCATGAGTAAACAGAAATACTGCAGAGCTGCTTGAACTGGACAGAATGTATTATGTGATAAAGAAACAACCACTGGCCATGGGAATTACTGTTTTTTTCATTGCACTTTTTGGTTTATACTCTGCTGAAAAAACAATAGAATCCATCACAGAAAGACTAATAGTTTCCACTACAAATACCATTATAAACATTACAAACCATCAACTATTAGCCATTAAAAATGGTTTCCTGTTGTGTGTTTTGGGACATTTTCCGTTAGGATTTAGTGGTTTTAACAAGCCACCAATAGAAAGCGACCAGTTATCCGTAGAAACCATTACAGTTTCCATTAAAACCAGTACAGTTCCCATTTTTTCAAGCCGAATTCATATAGTCCACCGCATTCTTTCAGTTTTAGGGTAACTGTAGTGCATACTACACTAACGTTTGCATTGTAAACTTAAGCAGTACTTTGACATAAATATTTTACAGACGGATAAAAAAGCTCATCAACATTGTGGGTGAGATTCGAGCCCACAAGCGCAGAGCTCTGTGGATTAATGAGGCACGTTTCAAAATCATACCGCCTCCGTACTGCGGGACAGCGGGAGTTAAAACTGTGAAACGATACTGCATCGCCATCATGCGGTTAAAGAGCGTTTGGCAGATTACACAATTTTGCATGTTAAAAAAAATAGCATGACTTCGTGCACAGATCAAATTTGATTCGTAATACATTCAAATATAGAGCATAAACGCATAAATGATCAACTAAAAATATAAATGAACCGAACTTGTAAATGAACCGAGACTTACATTTGTCATGCATGCTACATGCATGTTTTTCATATTTAATTTTCTCGTTAAAATCTTTGTGTATATGCAATAAAATTATAGCAAAAATAAATATGTGACCCTGGACCACAAAACCAATCAGAGTCAATTGAATTTTATACATGATCTAAGCTGAATAAATAAGACAGGATAGGTAGGATAGGTCAGTATTTGGCTGAAATACAACTATTTGAAAATCTGGAATGTGAGGGTGAGGAAAAAAATCCAAATATTACGAAAATCGCCTTTAAAATGGTCCAAATCAAGTTCTTAGCAATGCATATTACTAATCAAAAATTAAGTTTTGATATATTTACGGTAGGGAATTTACAAAATATCTTCACCGAACGTGATCTTTAATGATTTCTGGCATAGAAGACAAAAAAACGATCATTTTATTGTTGGCTGTTACTACAAATACTGTATACCCGCGCCACTTATGACTAGTTTTGTGGTCCAGGGTCACAAATAACGTTAGTTCCTTTCTTGCCATATTTCTATGTTCTACAAGTGATGTCTTGGTACTAACCGGAAGCGGAAATAGCGAGGGAGCGGTTGACAGCTGCTGGTCATCTGAAGCGGTTAGCCAGCAAAATAACAAAACTGTGCAAAGATGGAGCTTTGTGAAATATTATACAACAAGGCTGAATACATCGAGACGGTATGTTAATAAAATCGACAATATCCGTCAGCTGAATCAAGCGGTTGCAAGTAATAAATTCAGAATGATATGACTCAACTATTATGTTTCTGCAGACCGACTGTGTGTTGTAGTAACGTTATAAACAAATATGATTCACTAGCACACAAGTGTTAGTTTGTCTTAACTTACCAGTTTGTATTATTTGCACATGGTGTTTATTAAATACTCAAATCAGCCCAGATCTGAACTGTCATGTGATGGTAACGTTAACATCTGATCTCTCCAGGCATCAGGCAACAAAGTCAGCAGACAATCGGTTCTTTGCGGGAGTCAAAACATTGTCCTCAATGGAAAAGTGAGTTTTTTTCTTATTTGTTTCGTTTTGTTGTTTTTCCTAGCTATGTGGTAACTCTATAAAATGGCCTCTTTATTTTATTTTTTCAGACTATCGTGATGAATGACTGTATCATCAGAGGAGATCTTGCTAATGTCAGAGTTGGTCGCCATTGTGTTATTAAAAGTCGTAGTGTGATCAGACCTCCCTTCAAGAAATTCAGCAAAGGGTGAGGACTGCTTAGGATTTATTATAAAGCATCTGTATTGTAACTGATACAGTTTGTTTGATTAACTCTTCTTGTTCTGTGTACTTCAGCGTGGCTTTCTTCCCCTTACATATTGGGGATCATGTGTTCATAGAGGAGGACTGCGTTGTCAACGCCGCACAGATAGGATCATACGTCCACATTGGGAAGAACTGTGTTATTGTAAGTAGCTCTATCATCTGTATCCTCACATTTGGACATTTTGACCTGGTGGTGCTTAATTGCCTTTTTTTTTTTTTTTTAGGGTCGACGCTGTGTCTTGAAGGACTGTTGTAAAATACTGGATAATACTGTCCTTCCCCCAGAGACAGTGGTTCCTCCATTTACAGTATTCTCTGGCTGTCCAGGTGGGCACCTTCAGGTGTTTTATTTTATTTATTACTTGGTGAATGTAAATATAATCTAAGCTTTTTTGTTATTCTGTATTTCAGGTTTATTTTCAGGAGAGCTCCCTGAATGCACACAGGAACTTATGATCGACGTTACCAAGAGTTACTACCAGAAATTCCTCCCTCTCAGCCAGATCTAGGACTGAAATTTAGTTTGTGTCTTGCTCACTTTCATTCTGGGACCAAAGGAACCAATACAGACTAATATTCCCCCAACCATCTCTTTAGTTCTAACTTACGGTTGTAAATCTCAAAAAACAAAGAAATACCACTATTCGTTTTGTTCACACTTGCAGTAAAAATCCCTTGCTATGATCATGGCTATGTTAACAGAATATGAAATTATAAAATATGTAACTTGTACACAAAACACCATATCTATCTGTCTTGTCATGTCAGTATTTTTAGATTTCTTTCTGTTAATGCATCTCATATAATGTCACTGCAGTCCTGTTGGTGTGGCTGGGAAAAAATATCATGACACAGTGATTAGCTGTTAGACTGAAGGGCCTTTATTTATTCAACTTTGCCATTTCTGCAACACTAAACATTTTCTGTTTGTAAAGACAGATTACAGATGGTAATAAATGTTTTTTTAAAGAACAATTGTGTCTATACTGACTCATTTGAAATGATCACAGCATGTTTTGGAGGCTTTTACCAAACATGATGCTCCTTTTGTAAGGTGCAGTCACATTTGTGAAATTTTGGTGGGCAAAAAAGTTCTATTGTTGATAGTGTAGCGATGTAAGAAGCGTAGCTCACAGAAAGGTCACTTTTTTTTTTTAAATCAAGCAACTTTCTGTTGGTTAAAATAGTGAATTCATGTGACCATTTGAATCCTGAATTTATATTTAAATGGATTTTGTTCATGAACGTTTGCTGGACAACAGTAAATGTAATGGCACCAATAATCAAATACCTATACAGGATGACATGCAAAAAATACTCTGTAGATAGACAGACTCATTCATTGACACACTTATTTCTCATTTGCCAAAGCAACATTTTCAGTTTTTGAGGTAGGGATTGTTAAATCTGAAGCAATTGATTTTTAGAAACATGCTTTACACAATTTAAGCAGAGAAAATGATAAGACTGTTAATCCACGTATACAGTAACTTGCCTGTTTGTGTAATGAAACAAAAAACAGTGAGTCTTGGCCCCTTCTAGACCACACATACAAAACATAATTTAAAAAATATTAAAATAAATTTATAAAAAATAAACAAAAAAATCATATTTTTTAAAAAATCTCTATTGCTTTAGAAGCACAAATGTAAAATTATACATTTATGCATTCATACAATGAACAATACCCCTCGTACACATAGCATACTTGCGTTTGAAAAAGCATTCTCTCAGCAGTCTAATGTCATGCTTTACCTCTTCTTTTGATTTCTATTGTTTAAATTAGGTACACTACTGTTCAAACGGTCAGGGTCAGTAAGATTTTTTTATACCTAGAAATTAATACTTCTATTCAGCAATTTTTTTTTTTTCAGAAACAAATTACATTTTAAAATATAGCGGCAAGCATCAATTAAGGGGGCCAAGCACAACACAAGTAAAATGAAAAGCTAAGGAGGTGTCTTTAATTACTCAGTAAAGACCAGGGTTCTCCAACCCTGCTCCTGGAGAGCTACCCTCCTGCAGACTTAAGTCAAAGCCACTAGAAGGCAAGCCTGCAACCTTTAGCCAAAAAAGCTAAACGGCTAATGCTAACGGAAAGGAGACCAGAGGTCTGAATGGATGTCAATGGAGGAGAGGTCTCACTATACTGAATAAACAGTGTTTTAGAGAAAACAGCTCATCATATAATAAACTGACACCCTATCTGCTAATCTTCAACATGTTTTACACTACACAACACTTTTGGATTGAACTATTTTTAGTTAACAACTGAAAAAAAAATGCAGTTTTATAAGAGAAGTCACTGACTTTTTGCGACAGATGGGATTTGGCTCACGGCACTTCTCATTCACTCCTATCGCTCCAGTCCAACTGAGTGTCGCACTACTCTGACTGAAATTCAGTGACGTCAAGGCTGTAATGTGATTGGTTATTAAGGCACATGTGATCCAAGTTGACCGTTACGCTTTCTCCAATAGTAAGTAATACAGACCCTCTCATCTCCCAGTATTAAGGCAATCTTTACATAAGTTCCAACACCTGTCTGTAAAGAAGTCGGCCTGAAAAGTAGGCTGGTTCAGGTGTGTTTGATTAGGGTTGAGGCTGAACTCTAGCATGGTAGCTCTCCAGGAGCAGGGTTGGAGGCCCCTGTTAAAGACATTAGTTGATACAGAATTTTACTACAAAACTCAAAATGGCCAATGGCCAATGCCCAGAAAGGCAGACATAGAAAGAGAGATCATCTGACTCAGTATGCCTTTCCGAATCTCTTCTGACCAAGCTTGGCTGAACTGGTCAGAAGTTATAAGCAGAAAAGTCTATTTTTTATATCTTTTGACCAGTAGGTGGTGCTATGTCAAAACTATTCATGTGCCTTCAGGTCACATACCAACTTTGAACAGACTCTGCTACAGATTTGTGGAGATATAGCCTCTTGTTCATTTTTGCATAAACTTCTTCAAATATGTTAACGTGCTTATGCATTCAGAGGAAATCAGAGGGAAAACAATGAGCTTTTAGAAGTTTCGGCCTGATTAATGATACCAAATTGCGCCAAATTCTTTCCCACAATGGATTCATAACAATATGCTAAAACGTTTGAAAAATACAGCATTTAACTACAAACTTTAAAATGGTCCACATTCAAAATGGCTGACATAGGGTATTAGGCCAAATTTGGTATAGTTTGATTCGGTATTCCGCTTCAAATCTAACTAGATCACTCTTATGATTTTTGTTTAAAATAATCAGAAATTATAAACCGAAAAATGGCAATTTTTAATATATTTTGGCCAGTAGGTGGCGCTGTACAGAAACTACTCACATACCAAATTTGGTCTGAATTCGCTAGTGTTGTGAAGATATAGCCTCATGTCAGTTTTTCTGTGAATGTCGTCAAATGCACTAACACGCTTTTGTCTCAAGATGATCTGAGCCAATTTTGGTGAAAATCGGACAAACTGATTAAGACGAGTTCAAATAATAATTGTGAAATATCTTGACCCGTAGAAATTACAATTTTGATATGCAAATTTGGCCTATTGGTGGCACTAGAGAGTTTGAGATAGAGACTTCAAATTTGCTAAATATTGCTTAATATTGAGACTGTCCTCCATCTATGTGCCAAATTTCATAACTTTCCCATGAACAGTTCTATGAGCTGCCATAAAATCCCAGAGCAGAAGAAGAAAACTAATAATTGTCTAAGCACCTTCGGTGCTTGGTCCTTAACATATATATTCAATTGGAAAACAAGTCTTTTAAATTGTAAGAATATTTCAGAATACTGCTGTTTTTACTGTATTTTGGATCATATAAATGTAGGTTTGGTGACTTTCTTTTAAAAAAAAAAAAAAGTAAAACTTACCTACCCCAAACTTTTGAATAGTATTGCAAATTGACCAAAACATGGGGGGTCTCTATAATGTACACTATTCCACACGGAGGTCTTCTTCATACAAAGATCAGCCAAATGCTTCAGAACTTCTTTATGCCTTCAGTTCTTACTCTATACTGTTCTTGAGGAGCACTGGCTGCTGTCTACCTTTTAAAGAAAAGGGTACTGTATAGAGCTGGGGACACTGCAGTGTAGCTTTAGTATTGTACTGGTAAAACAGCGTAAAGGTTCCTCAGTCCAGATTCCATTCACATAACCACTGCTGACACTGTGCCTGTTGCTCCTCACTCTCCACTAGGCTGCTCTTCCTGTTCACTGGCTCTGGTTCTTCTTGGATTTCAATTTGTGGTTTTGTCAAAATATTCTTTAGTAAGTCCTCCAGAACATTCACACATCTTCGTGGTTCCCATTTGGAGTCGAGGGTGGGTACAAAGGGATCTGGGGCTGTGACGTGGATGGGTTCATGCTCTAGTGGGATGTGCAAGAAGTAGGCGTGCAGCATCATGCGATACGGAGCATCGTCTGTGCGTAGACTGTAAGTGTAGTCTCCCACTATGGGGTGACCAATGGCACTGCAGTGAACTCGGAGCTGGTGTGTCCGTCCTACAAGGTTTTCAATACTTAAGACTCTTTTCTATTTTTGACAGTATGTTTCATCTGTATTGTTGATGATACTGTACCTGTCAGAGGCTGCAGAAGCACTTTCGTGACTGGATCTCTGTCATATTCTCCATACTCTAAAACTGTAAGCTCGGTTTGGCAAGGCTTAGGATTCTCACAACCTACCACACACAGTATGAAATTGATGCATGAATGCATTTCTGTTAGTTTAAAGAAATAGTTCATCCAGAAATGAAAACATGCTCACCTTCAGGGTATTTAAGATGCAGAAGAATTTGTTTCTTCATTGGAACAGAATTAGATAAATTGTAATAAAATATTATAATATAATTGCATTATATTACTTGCTCACCGATGGATCCGCTGCAATGAATGGGTGTCATCAGAATGAGAGTCCAAACAGATGAGAAAAAGCTAAAATATGAGTCCTCTAGCATAACATTGCTTTCTATAGTGGAAAAACTGTCTGAATCAGGAGAGAAATATACACAGATCAAGCACCGTTTACATGCAAAAACAGCCCAGAACAGTTTTAAACAAATGTCAGTGAATTATTAATGTGAGCTGAGAACAGAGGAATAACTTTTTCCACTGGAGGAAGCATTATTATGGATTATGGACTCATATTTTAGCAAGAAGTGACTATTTAAAGTTAAACTGTCTTAATGTTGAATTTGTATTTTATTATTTTTTTTTACAAACACAGATTTTCACTTCACAAGACATTAAATGATGAACTGTAGTCATGTGGATTACTGTGATGTGATCAGCTGTTTGGACCCTCATTCTGACGGCACCCATTCACTGCATTGGTGAGCAACTGATGTAATGGAAAAATTCTCCAAATCTGTTCTGATGAAAAAACAAAGTCACCTACATCTTGAATGGCCTGAGGGTAAATTGTCAGCAAATTTTCACTTTTCTGGGTGAACAAAATTTTAACATTTGTGTTTAATTTGAAGCAAATGAGATTCTGACCTTCTGTTCCTTCAATGCACATCATATGAGTCTTGCCCTCTGTCGTGTTCTTGCCAATCGCAAAGTCCAGGGTCATTTTCTCCTCAGCCACAGTGCCACGAACCTGCACAGGAAATATAAATGCCCTATATTATTATGAAAAACCTTCTATACATCCAATAAACATCTGAATGTTACAGTACCAGAGCGAGATAAGCTTTGGTAACAAGTCTGTCTTTAAAACAGCGGTATGCATGCCCTGCTGCTGCCTTGTTCAGTGCTACACACAAAGCACCACTTGTGGAGAAATCCAGTTGATGGCAAAACCTGCAAAATATCAGAATAAAATGAATGAATCACTGATAAGATACATTTCTTGTTTAAATGACTGTTTGTCTCAGCACAAAGTAAGCTGAGGGAAAAGACCTGAAGCCGTAGTAGGTGCCAGGATCTGCAAGCTCTGGAAAGCGATGTTTCAGCTGACTCTGGACAGTCTGTTTCTCATACCACATTTTGCTGTCAATCCGGATGTCCCAGTGTTTGTTGACAACTATATAGTTTGCGCTGTGGTACAAAACACACAAGTTCTCCAGGCTCGCAGGCTCCATGATTAAGTGTTTTTCTGTGTGGTACATTAAGAAGTTTTATGACACCATTTGCAACACATTCAAATAGTATATAATGAATAATTAAGACTGACCATTAAAGGCACAGTTAGCACATGATGTTTGCCTTGTTACCGCTGTATTGTTATTGACCCAGCTTTAACTGTTGCTGTGCTGCATGCTGGTTGTTGATTATTTACGTCCAGTCTTCTGTTTATCTGTCCTCTGTGCGGAGCAAACCTTCTCCTTTAGAGGAAGCATTAGGTTGTGCAAAAAATGTATTATCTGACTGCTTTTCGTTTCTGGTCAACATCGTAGATTAAATAAATTTACTTTGATAGACCATTTCTGTAAGATCCCATGCGTAACCGACAGACATGACAATTTCAAAATAAAAGCCTCAAACTATATTGCGCATACAGAGTATTCCATATTAAATAGTCCTATTATGTAATTTAACAGGAATCAATTAAATATAACTTATATTTAATAATATTTAAAATATATATATATATAATAAACGACTAAAACGGCTAAACGTTTCTCTAATTCTGATTCGTGAAATAGTCATGCTTTTGAGTCGAATCTTTTCAATGAATTGAATTCAGCTCGTTCGCTCTATTCAGTTCCGTTTTCAAATCGATTCTTTGAAACAAACTGTTCGAAAGAACCGACTCGCATAAACGTTCTTTTAATTGCAATGTATCCCTGCGTCCCAATGTGCATACTATCCACCCTGTCTGCCCTAAATAGTTTTGAAAATCACTACTATCACATAGAATTTAGGATGGATTGTATGCACACTGGGATGTAGGCTATGATTTTTGAATTAATCATTCGTTTAAGTCGGATCTTTTCAATGAATTTGATTCGTTCCGTTATGAACGAACTGTTCAAAAAAACTGAATCGCTGAAGACGTCCCCTGACAAAATGCGCACGCGCATATCAAACTTATGTCCAGTTTATCGCAGTGAATTGTGGGATAGAAATTCACAGACATGGCGTCCCGTGCGCTTGCATACTGTGTGCGCTCCGTCGCTCGCGCCTCTGCAAGGTTAAATCATGGCAGCGTGCTCACAAGATCCGCCTGCGCGCCCCTCGTCTCAAACCAGCGACCGCTCTCTGTCATTTCATGCAGCCAACGGACGAGGTGGACTGAACTAGTGCGGGTGAGCTTACTGCAGATGGAGAATGTTTGTATGTGTGGCCTACTAGTGCTGGATTACTCAGTGACCTACCTGTGTCTTTCCGACAAATCTATTCGTGCATGACAGCTGGGATTCATACAAAGTGAAAGTAGTGTGTATTCACAACATACAACATCTACATAAATTATTACTGTTTTCCAGCGGTGACCTGGAAGATTTTAAACAGCTGATCGGTTAACTTAATAAAACGCCAAAAGTTTATGCTTACTATGACTGTGTCTCTATAGTTACTACTTCTGTCAGTCTACTTGCATCTGTTACTGTAGTTATTATTAAGGTGATACATTTTTTTTTCTTTTTTTTTTAATTCTGTGTTGTGTAACATAAGATGTTGGGCAGAATGACAACCACTTAATTTGAATGTATGGAAAAGATGCAATTAATGTAAGTGGCGACCAAATCTCCTTCTGCCAAATGAAGAGATAATTCAAAATGACAAAAGTGTCTTTTTTCTGTAACAAACAAAAAATGTTAGAATGTTAGAAACTAATGGATTCGGTCACCATTTATGTGTGATCATTTTCCTTCTAATAAACCTGGTATTGTGTACAATGCTTATGTTTGTCATCTGTAAGTCATTTTGGACAAAGCATCTGCTAAGTGAATGAATGTAAATGTTTGAATGTCTCCAGATTTCAGGCCCATCTGTTCCTCTGTGTCGGCACTACGGGGATCTTCCACCCCTCACTTTAGAGAACATCAGCGAGCGTGTCATGTACGTCCTTAAACTGTATGACAAGATCAATCCAGAGAAGGTAAGAGATGCTTCATATTTACTGTACTGTAATGTAAGGACAATGATATGCAATTTCTGTGTTAACTGTAACTTGCATGCCTATGTAATGTATTTCAATACATCTCATTTGGTGTAAAATTTACCAAAATGTCCCATTAATTAATGCATTAACTAACAATGAGCTTTACATCTATTACAGTATTTATTCATTTTTGTTACAGGGATAACAAAATACATCCAAAAATGAAAATTCAGTGATTAATTACTCACCCTCATGTCGTTCCAAGCCTGTAAGACCTTCGTTCATCTTCTGAACACAAATTAAGATATTTTTGATGAAATCCGAGAGCTTTATGACCCGGCGTAGACAGTAATGCAACTGACACGTTCAAGGGCCAGAAAGGTGTGTCAAAGACACAGAAGAGAATAAATTGTTTAATAAGTTGTTGTTGTTTACTTTGTGCACAAAAAGCATTCTTGTAGCTACATATAATTACGGTTGAACCACTGATGTCACATGGACCATTTTAACAATGTCCTTACTACCTTTCTGGGCTCTGAATGTGTCAGTTGCATTGCTGTCTATGCAGGGTCAGAAAGCTCTCGTATTTCATCAGAAATATCTTAACTTGTGTTCTGAAGATGAACAAAGGTTTTACTAATTTGGAACAACATAAGGGTGAGTAATTAATGACAGAATGTTCATTTTTGGGTGAACTGTCCCTTTAATGTTAACAAGAATACATCTGCTCCAATTGTTAGCGCAGGTGTTTTGATTATACATATTCCTAGCACCAATCTCTGACTAACTTTTTTCTTTCTCAAGCTGCAAACATCGTCTCATTTCATGAAAGATCTGGGTCTGGACAGCTTGGACCAGGTGGAGATTATAATGGCTATGGAAGATGAGTTTGGTTAGTACGGGTTTGTTCCTGTTGCATTAAAGCATTTGACAACTGTGATGTGTCTTCTGAACATTTAATTTGAATGGCGACACTCAAAGACGATGTTCCGTCCGCAGGATTTGAGATCCCAGATGCGGAGGCCGAGAAGCTTATGACTCCTGCGGAGATCGTACAGTACATTGCAGATAAAAAAGATGTGTATGAATAGAAGCAAGTCATATGGTATGTGCATCCTTTTAAACTAATGCTTATGTAACCAGAGCTTACTTGGTAATCTTATCCTGAAGTCTCATGTCTTTTTCCTTCCCTTTCTTTTTGCAGGTACGGAGGATTGACTCTGTATTAAACAATATGGATGTGGATCTGCTGCATCCACACAGTGTCCAGTTTCTGTCATACCATTTTCTTCTGTCTCTTGCTTATGGAGTCAACTGCCTTGTCTTGTACTGTTGTATTTAATGAAAATGTCACTATAAACTCTTGGGAACTTGAGCTGAAAATAAAGCCAAGACTAAATTGTAGTTCTTCGGTTTGTTATGCCCTACATGAAGCCTTATTGTGATCCCTCTAGTGGATGAGCAGTGTTACTGCAGTTTAAATTCAAGGTCAGTGCCACTTTGTAAATGTCAGTACAAGAACATATTGCGGCTGTGCAATATGTGTTGAAATACTGCATCCATTTCACCAGTTTAAAATGCATAACATCATTTCAACTCCTCTGGACAGCCTGACATAATAAGGCAGATTTGTCACAATTGAACAGTTGATGGTTTCAAGACTGTTCCATGTGCTTATGCTCACTGGTTAAAGGTTTTAAAAATTGAAGCTGATTAACTAAAAATAATTTAGACTGATATGTGAATCATTTAAGACTATTTTAATAGCATAATTTTAAAAAAATATATCTTTTTCAGGCCTGTAAAAAAACCCCTACTATTTAGGTTTTTCTGACTGAAAGCACTCAAACCTGTTTTTTTGGAAATTCATTTGGTGCTGGCACAGAAAGGACACTGCAGCTTTAAAGGTGTATTAGGTCATTTCATATTTCACTGGTCTCAGATTATATTGTCACAGGCATGAGTCAGCTCACAATTTTGTTTATGACATAAAAATACCATATTTGCAAGTATGTGTCACCCAAGATTTATTCTGCACTGACCAATAATAGGATTACTGAGCTACAGCGATCTTAACATGATGGCCCACGTTCATGTAGAATAAAAGAACATTTTCATAGCCACTGTATGACTGGAGTCTTTGTCATGTAAACATTTTAAACCTGTTTTAAAAGCACTGTTCATGTTTTTGTGTGGAAGTACTCCATATACCAACAGGCAAAACATAATCAAAATGAGGTTGTCTTAACTATTTGCATTTAAAGCATGAATAAACCTGAAAATTACAATTCTGTCATTAGTTACTCACCCTCATGTCATTCCAAACCAGCAAGGCCTTCGTTCATCAGAACACAAAGATATTTTTGATGAAATATGAGTGTTTTCTGACCCTGCATAGACTGTAACGCAACTGACACGTTCAAGACCCAGAAAGGTAGTAAGGACTTTGTTAAGAGTCCATGTGACATCAGTGGTTCAACCGTAATGTTATAAAGCTATGAGAATACTAAAATAATTTCATTAAACTATTTCTTCTCTTCCATGTCAGTATTCAACTCGTGTTTACGACAGTACCACAACGTGTGTGGTGCTGCTAAACATCCTTATGCTACGTTTACAGTAGTGCGTTTTCATTTTAAACCACATAACTTTAGCTAAAGTTACGCCTGTCGTTTACACGACCCTCGGAAACACTACGGCCCGTTTTAGTTGAAAATCTCCAGGGTTGCGTTTCACTGTAAACGGACCAAAATGGAGACTTGGCTTGGCTGCCCTCATTCTCTCTGCTTATCCTTGATGACCGTGTAAACAATAACATCATGCTCATTCTTGTACCCATAGATCTGTATAGATAGATGCATCACTTGACCACTCTAAGCGTAGATATACATGTATAGATCCCCATTTGACCACTCCAGGCACGTAGATGCATCCGCCATCTTGGAACGGTCAACTTGACATCATTTGTCATACTACAGGTTTGCAGACCAACGGCTGTGCGGGATTGTAGCATTTCAAATATTCAGTGATTACTATGGTGAATGACATCAAGTTGACCATTACAATATGGCAGATGGCTTACGTATAGCAGCCCATGGAAACGTCACTAACGCGTCGCTACGTATATATACCTATAGTTCCAAGCACCTCCATCTAAATAATAGGGCATCTTCCTACACATATCTATGGTTGTACCTGCTTTAATGGTCATGCGACATGCGTTTTCGGTTGTGTAGTGTGGACGGAGATCGTTTCTGAAAGATCGGTGTATTCTGGTTTGAATAAGTAAGGCTGGGCAAAAAATTGCAAGTTATTCATTAATGTCCTTTTTTTGAGCCTTGAATGTGGTTAGTTGCATTGCTGTCTGTGCAGGGTTAGAAAGTTTTCGGATTTCATCAAAAATATCTTGTGTTCTGAAGATGAAGTAATTAATTACAGAATTTTCATTTTTGCGTGAACTGTCCCTTTAAATTAAGCATATAAGTTGTGTGTACTCCACATAAATGTTATGATGAGGCCCTTGGCAACTATTCATCAGCTACATATTTGCACAAATGATCATTTTTGTGTTTTGCATTTGCAGTAAAACTATTAAAGAAAAAACAACATTGCACACCATAATCACTGTTAGGCTTTATTGCGGGTTGTACCCAAGTTATACAGCTTTTTGTATTCCGATATCAAGATCAGGACTTTACAAACAGTTATTATCAGTCTACAAGTACAGCCAACAAAAGACCTAAAAACTACTCTATTACCTCAACTACCTCGTTACATATGCACTTAAGGGTACTAAAATCGAAAACCAAGCAACAAAGAGAAGAAAGAAAAAAAAAAAACAACAAAAAAGAAAAACAGCATTACAGGAAACATTCATCACTACACATTTGAGTATCTACCATGTATTACTAGACTAAACCTTGTGTCAATTGTTACCGATACAAATAAGGATTGTCCTTCAAAAAGTGCAGTTCCCCAAGTTAAAATTCTAAGATGACCCCAGGAAGACGCTGAAAAGAACTTCCTGCTCATTTAAGTTATCTTATTGATGTTTATTTCTAGTAATTTTCAAACAGTCTACCAAAGCAGTGTGCATATAGGTTACATGTGAGCGAACTATTTCTCGACAGACCACTAGAAGAAATGTTGGAGTTGAGAATTTGCTATTCCACAGGCCGTGCAGCACTGTGAAAAAGGAAATGTTAATGCAACCCTCCATTTGCTACAACTGGCCAATTTTTTCATGTGTGTATGTGTGTGTGTGAGACAAAAAGTGAAAGAAAATTTCAATCATGGCACAAGGAATCGTATTTTTAAATCCGACCGCGACGGGTCAGGATTTTCTTAAGCAAAGACACAGACATGGAAGCCTCACCCTACACTGCATAGACTCTCTTAGAATTTCCCCATGGTGGAAGTTTCGATTTAAACTCTCGTTCGTCCATTTCTTGTGCTGGTTTTACTAAAGCTTTTCGGGTTTATAATGACATGACAGCAATACTCACAGTTTAAGTCAATTGCCTTAGCACATTGTTCAACAGTAGGAACCATTTAAAAGACAAGGGTATATTTGCTCACAGGATAAATCAGAAAACAATGACATTTTCAGTACAAAAGTAGAATGTCATCAGGCCAAGTCAGACCAGTTTTTCGTTTCCTCCGCGTTCAACCTGGCTATAAAAATGGGGATTGTACATTGCTCATGAATATCCTCAAAACATCCATTTTGCAAGTGACATTTGAAGCATATACATTGTCCAGCTTTTACAAAAGAACAAATCCCTTTCCTCCTCCCCCTGCTTGATAATTTGGCATGACAGTGAATTATCAAAATGTCTCAGCATGACAGTTCTAACACCAAACACAGCTGCACGTACACAAAACAAAAATCAAGAGGAAAAAACGGGGAGGGGGAACCAAAAAAAACCAAAACAAAAGCAAATTTAAAAGTGGAAATCAACTGGGTGCCAATGGCTTTTCCCTACGCTTTCAAAAAGTAAAAAGCCACAAAGAAGCACGTTTTGAAGACCCCCCCCCCATATTCAGAACCATTGGTAAAGCTCAGCGCAGGACTGACGCGTACGAAACGTGTAACTAAAGCACAAGAGATCGAGCGATCCACGTCGAGGGAGTAAACAAAGTCACGGCATAAACGATCGGCGACGCCCGCAGTTCTACGCCCCCCTCCCCCAGACGTGAGGGGAATACNAGTCACGGCATAAACGATCGGCGACGCCCGCAGTTCTACGCCCCCCTCCCCCAGACGTGAGGAGAATACTTGGGCTCCTGATGCGCAGGAATGGAGTGCACCACTCGAGCACGCAGGCACAAATGCACCAGCCAATGTACACGAAGAATAAAAAGACAAACAAAAGGCAAAGTCCTACGTCCGTGCCGTCCAGTCTCCAAAAAGCTACACTCTGCCTCCAGAACACAAATACAGTACAAGCGTTTCTAGTTCATTATGTACACCAAGTGCAATTCCAAAAAGACAACAACAACAACAACAACTCCGTTTCGGCTTTCGTTATGTAGTTTCTCTCCAATGTTCCACGTAGACAAAATGAGATAAGCCAGGTCTGGAATTAAGTAAACAAATCCTTTGATTGAAGTATATTTGGTAAAGCGGTTACTCAAAATGGTTCAATACTGGCACGCAACCATAAAGTGAGGGTAATACTCGGGGTTTTGTACGATGAGTCATTAAATATGGATAAGTTAACACACCACGCAAGTTCTACTTCTCAAATAAAACAAAATGGAGAAAAACACAACAGCTTAAACAAATATTAAGGTCCATGGCTTAGCCTAATGCTGACATCTTTCTCTCCCTCTCGCTCTTGAAGCGTCTCGTAAATCGTGCACCTAAAATATAGTACAATAAAAGGTCAATAATCTACGCACATATTATTTCAACTACCAGCGATAGATTACATTCACCTCTAATCCAGCCTTCCTTGGCCACAAGTACAGAGGCAAGCCATTTTCAATGACAAACCAGCTTTGAGGAAGGGGAGGGAAAAGGGGGAAAAGAAAAACAAAAAAACGAGAAAAACTTAAATTAAAATAAAATGGTAATGAGCAGCCAAAACATTGATTTATTAATATTGTAAGGAACTTCAGATTTAACACAACCAAACTGTACACATTACAATCATTTTTCTATTTGTAAACAGTTAAAAGCCACTTGACTTGTTGCATCTTCGGACACAATTTGAATCAAGGCAATGAAATGTGGACGACTTTTGCACTGTTAAAATAACCAAACAAGATTTTCTTTAACACCAGCTCTGGCGATGAGGAAAATATATATAGAGATATATGTATATATATATCAAACGATGTATATGCAAATTACCGAAACATATAAAACATTACTTCAGACAAAGAAAAAGCGATTCTGTAGGCCGAGTCGTTGGCTACAGTATGCATAGTTACAGATTTCTGCTTTTTCTTACGACGGTTTTGACAGTTACTTCGACAGTCACAGAGCGAAAAAACATTGAGCCACTCAGTGGGAAAAAGGGAAGAAGGACTAGATAGTGATTCAGCAAACCATATCCACTCATTAATAAAAAGACAGCATATTCGAAAAGCAGTATGTAGAATGTCTCCAGCTTAAAGCAGTTATTTGGCAGAGAAAAACTTACAGAGCTATAAGTAGTTTCAGTGCTAAAAGTTGGATTTTCCTACAAGGAGTTTCTATGGGGGGAAAACTGGCTATATTTCCTGAGAACCATGCTGGTTATTTAGCAGACAAGAGGAATAGATAAAATAACCAATGACATGGCCAAACACTGATCAGTATTCCCAGAGATAAAAAGCTTCGTCTTCATCCTCAAGATTTTTTTTTTACGTTTTTAAAGGTTTTTTTTTTTTTTTTTTTTTTGGTATTTTATAATTTTTGTAAGATTTTTCTCTTTTTTTAAATTCTTTATGCATTTTTTTTCTTGTTTTTTTTTTTTTTTCTCCATTTAAAATAAAAGGAAGAATGACCATACTTTCCCCCTCAAAAAGTTTTGTAAACAAGAGGGCACAATGTGATGCCTCCAAAACAAAATTGAAAGCCTATTTTGAAAGTGCTGTTCCCCCTGGCTTGCAGGTCGGGTTTGCAAGTCACAGCTGTGGCTACAGTTTTTTAGACTGCAGAGCTAAATTCTTTAGTTTTAAAACAAAATTGGTGCAATACTTATTTCTGTAATATCATCAAATAATCCTAAGTCAGCATCTATATCTTGATCTCGAACTCCACAATACCACAATAAGGTAGGCGTACATCAAGGCATAGTAGAGCGCACACTTTTAAGAACATCCTTGAGTAAACAACTACACTGGAACTGTCGGCTCCCTCCATATTGCAGATTATACTGAGAAAAACCACATTCAGTGCAAAGTTAAAAAAGCTCAAACTCCAACATTGTCAGCAAACAAAATGCAAATAATAAAAACAAAACGAAAAGAATTGGAATTCAAATAAACATGATGAATAAACAGATGAGCTCAACTGAAGCTTTTTTTTTTTTTCTGTATGAAGAGCACTACCTGGAAGTGTAAATACATCCTTTCACATTATAGAATTGGCCTGCATAATTCAAGTATTCAAACTGATATGTTTTGGGCTAAAACAAAGTGGACATATGTGCAGAAAAAACGTAACTTGTTTCCACAGGGTGACCCCGCATTGTTTTTTTTCTTTTTTTTTTTTTTCTTTTTGTAAGTGAAGAAAGTCTAACTAGTGCCATTTGATTTTTTTTCATATATAATATATATATGGTCATATGATTATGATTAACTATTTCCACATTGAGGTCACGGGTTTGTATGTTTTTTTTTTTCTTTTTTTTTGTTTTTAAGTCAGAAGGTGAAAGATGCACTACATGGACTCCCCACCTCCCGTCAGGTGGTCAACAGGAAGGAAGGAGCTGATGGGGGAGGGACTGTTGATTCTCCCCCCCTCACCGCCACTGGGGCTGCCCCACAGGCTCGTGGAGTAATTGGGAACGCCCCAGAGAGACGAGCCGTGCAGGTCTCCGCTGCCAGCTCCTGACAGCCCGCTGCCGTTCCAGTGATTTGGATCAGTGCGGTTCGGGAAGGGGTGAGAACCCTCGATGGATCCGATCCGGTTCTGAGAAGAGCCCAGCGTCTGCCAGCTGGGAGAGGCAGTCATTGACTGACCTTGTGCAAAGAAACGATTAATTTCCTCTTCACTGGCAAACTCTGCAAGAATAGTAGTGTTCCCTAAAACACACCTGAGGAGGAAAAGGAAGAGCAGAACCTGTATCAGTTCGGTGCCTCACTCTCATACAAGGTTTTGTGAAATTCAGCATGGCGTTCTGGAAATCTGGAAAAGGCTTTGAACATTATTTCAGGGTCTTTTCGATCGCACCAGAGTTCGTTTGGAAGCAAACTGAGACCCATCTTTTTAGCAATC
>JAHKKF010534847.1:0-16708 GCA_019740295.1 Labeo calbasu
TCCCAACATCTGAGCCACTGAGATGCAGTGGATTTCTTTTATTTTTGAAAGTAATGTGCCTCAAAATGTACTTAAATGCGTTTATGCGCAAATCATTTCACTCCAGACTGCTTGTGAATGTCATGTCGTTATAGTGCTTAGTTAACATTTTAACTGTATTTGTGTGCATACATTAAGTTTTGTCCCACTTTTGGCATGTTTGGCTTCCCATATGCACAGCTGAACACCGGTTCTCTCGCTTTGTCACGTTGCTTCTACCGACTGTTTATTGCTGTAGGTATGCAAAGCAGAGATGTATACAATACATCCTCTTCTGAAAAAGGGGCGGGAATATGCAGCTCATTTGCATTTAAAGTGATACACACTAAAGCAGCTATTTTTTTAGACGCCTCAAATTACATTTTCCAAATGTTATAATAAATGGTTTGTGGGGTGTTTTGAGCGGAAACTTCACAGAAACATTCTGAAGACACCCAAGAGCAATATTACATCTTGTAAAAAGTAGCATAAAGGTCCCCTTCAATAATGCTTGACTTTATCAATGTTCTTTTAAGCAAGGTTTTAGGACTTTTCTTGATGCCTTAAATCTCTTCTCAGACTGCACAGGAAAATACTGGATGGTGGGCAGTGAGTCGAACGTGCTCAGCAGTAGCGACACTCCGGTGGACTTCTTCCTCGAGTTTTGCGACTACAACAAAGTGGCCATCAAGTCAACCGAGGGGAAATACCTGAAAGGCGATCACGCAGGTGTTCTGAAGGCCAACGCTGACGATCTGGACACCTCCACTTTGTGGGAGTACTAAAAGCACTTAAGTAACCACTGTGGCTTTTTCTTTCCAGTTTTTCCTCCTTTCTGTTATGCATTTTGAATATGGTTTATGAATACGAGTGAGCACACGGTCCAATAGCAGAGAGAAACCCAAAGGTGAAGGGTCTTACTTCTAGTCATGTATACTCGATTCTGTCTAAATACGTCAGCGTTCGTGTGCCACAGCATTACCGCTGAGTTGTGCGGGTTCTCATTGACGAACTGGGACTTAACTGGCATCCAAATTTGTGTTGTGTGGTTAAGCACATCTAATGTCATCTCCTAATCTATAACAATTGACTGGCATTCAAGATTCAAGTCGGTGGAAGGTCGACTGTGCGAGCGCCACAGGATTTTGATGTACCAGATTGTAGCGTGATCCCTCTTCCTAGTCTTTGCACAGTCCTGTATGAGCCTCACTCTCTTAATATTAACACATAGCGAAATATGTTAAAGAAAACCTTGTGACTGTGAGATATTGATGATGTAATGCCTCCCACTGTATTGCCAGTCATAAGTATCTACCCTCATGACCCGAGGACTAAGGCAATATTTACAGGTAAATGTATGAATGTTGAGTTTTTATTTTGTTTTTCTTTCCATACACTTGACAGAGTTATGAAGGAAGCTCTCGGACCACTGAAACGGGCGCTGGGCTAAATAGTTTTGTTTTCGTGTTTGAAGTACGGCAGTGCTTTGATTGTGTGCTGCTTCACTATCTGTGCCATTAGAATTCATTTTAATGTTTCAAAAGAGGACAAACCAAGAGAACTGGATTTGTACCGTACATCTCAAAATTAGGGTTACGCCTGGAATTGCGAATAAAAAAGGAAATATAGATATTAAAGTGGAAAATGTTTTCTGCAACTCGAAAGTGATCGTTACATTGTGTGAAGATACCGACATGAGGTATGTTGTTGCAGGTTCAACACAGTATTTATGCTAAATTAAACCACTTTTCCCCTCTCAAACCTGACGAATCTCAAAGGAATGGCGGGTCTGCTTTTACAGGACTCGTGCAGTGGTCAAATCTGGAAAAGTCACTGGAAATGTCACCTAATGCTTTTTGTTGTTGTTGTTGTTTTGGAGAAGGCACAGACATTATTCATAAACCCTGTACATTTATACGCATTACAGAGCATTAACATCTCAGTGAAAAAGCTGACACCACACGCAAGATTGCTTAAAGATTTAAACCCAAGGTTAAACTGGTGCTTAATTAGATTTCAGGTGTGCATCAAAGCCACTCCGAGCATAACTGCTCATTATTTAAGAATAGAGCTACCATTTCACATGATAATGACGTCTCATTGCTAAGGGTATGATAATGACTGTGCCTTAAAAGGCCATTATGGGGGAGAAAAGACATTCCACATTATACTTTGTAAAGTCTTTACAAATGTCTTTTTATATTGTTTTGATATTATGGTTCTGTTTCCTCATGTGCCATGGGTACAAATGAAATCCGGAAATAAATACGGTTTGAATATGAAACTCTGTCAGTGAAATTTGTTTTTGATTCTAAAAATAAAAATTCAAAAATATTACTTGCAAAGCAATGATCAACACACTAGGCTTCTAAAGATGCAATATGGCTTAATCTAGTTAATTGTCACTAAGGTGAAGTATGACTGAAGCTCCCTGACTTGGTTTTGACAGCTTACTCCGCTGCAGCAGAATGAGAGAAATTAGTTTTCTCCTGAGACCTCAACTCCATCTTTTTTTTTTTTTTTTTTTTTTTAAAAAAAGCTGGCAGCCGCTCCATCAATGAGGCTTTTGTTCGGTGTTATTGCTGGAGCAGCAGTTTGCAAAATGATGTTGATCCCATCTGCTGAGTTATTGGAACAACAAAAAGGTCATTGACTGAAGTTCAAGGAGCCTAAAATTGTAACTGAAGAGACACTGTATACTGTACAATGAAAGAGATTCAGTATCTAAAATGTAGATGGCAAAACCAATTGAAAGCATGTGATCTTTGCTTCAAGCTATAAAAAGAATTGAAAACCCCAATATTTCAGATCTTCAGAGAAGCCACTCAATATGAATAGAAAAAAGAACACAAACCCATTTTCCTTTATATGGTTCATTGTATAATTAGGGGGTACATGCAGAATTTGACAATGTGAAGAAAAAGTTCCTGTTTCCGAAAAACCCAAACATGACCTTACATGGCTGCTTTGAAACAGTCTATATTGTATAAAGTACTATATCAATAAAGGTGATCTGTAGGAATATGTGCATAAAATACCATCTATGTTTGCTACTGTCCACCATATTACCTTTACTGGGCAACACAGTTGACATTAGTTGACATTTTTAGTGTTTTGGGCCTATACTCAACATGGAAGCTTAGAACTACTGAGCGTATGGTATGTTTAGAAATATATTTTCATAAACACAACACAAGTTAAATTGTCTTGTTAAAATTTGCAGCAATAATACTAGTGTAACACTGTTGACGGTCAATTAATCCACTCTTGACACAGGTTTGCAGGTTTAACCAATATCAGGGAAAAGAGAGAGAACATAACTTCTAGTGTTTAATCCATGTCTTCTAGAGGAAATATTATACTGGGCAAATTATGCCAGAATGAGACAAACCATTTCTTTTTGAGGGGGGGTTTTCTAGTGGGTAACTTAGTTGACAATGGTTTTTCGGACACAAATAAAAGTTATATCGCAATAAACACTTATTATTTTTGAAGCACATACCCAAATGTCTTGATAAACTAATCTAACTGAAGACAAAACTATGAAATTAATTTATGTTTGAGGTAATTTTCATATTTAAATGCAGAGTAGAATGAGCAGCTTTACAAACTCGGACAGCTGAATACCACGGTTGCATGTGATATGAACATCATTTTTGAAAAAAAGATATGGCTTTTTAAACATATAGTTATGTGATTGGGAAAAATATGATTGTGTACTAGAAAATTAAGCATCGGGGCTTTATATTGATGAAAAAATATTAAAAATATACTTCACGGACATGAGATGTACCCACAATAATAGAATCACCCATAGCACAGCTTGGGCCAGAACTGTTGAGCTCGGTAAAGCCTCATTTGACAGCGTATGACAGCCACAATTGCATCTATATCGCTATAAAATATAGTATTTAAGTGTAGCATTTAAATGGGTCCGATACGTTTTGTGGTCTACGCTAATTCATGCATATGATCCGCTTCGTGCTATCGTGTTTCTGGACCGGGGCAGACTGTGTGCGCGGTGGCGGTTGGTGGAAGCCAGACTTCTTTCGCCCCAATGGAAAGCATATTTACACTGTCTTAATCGTTCCCTTTCCCTTATATAGTGCTCTACGTGTCATTCGCCGTATAGAAAAAACAAACTCTGTGAACACGTGATCAATTTCAGCCGCAGCTTCCCCGTCCGTTTATAGTGTAGGGGGCGGGACGCTTCGGATTCTAGAGAGCATTTGATTGGACAGAAAGTTTGATGAGAAGCTGAAATGCAGGGTGATGTCATCAAAATCATTGATCCATATTAGCGGAAGTTAGAAACTGTAAGTTTTGAATGCTTATATCTTCTAAATTCCAGTTTTGTGAATACATGCTATCTGTTTTATAGATACATGCTATCTAAAGGCTTTTAAATACATATTCATACTAAAAGCCATAAAACTTCGATTTAGATTTCATGGGGACACCAAGGACGATAACTATAAAGATAACAATAAAGATATAGTTCTTAAAATTGTTCTCAATATCAAAGAATAGCAGAGTCCACAGCACAACCATGATAAAGGCACAGAAAAATGACATTGTTGGAATCGGTTACAGAGCGATATATTTTTCCAGCTGATGAAAAAACATTGACAGCCAATCAGAATCAATCCTGCTATCACATGCTTGAGAATTTAAAGTGGCAGATGAGTGTGTTTAGAATAAACAGACGGTATCATTGGCTGGTGTGGACACACATTATTTCTCGTAAGAGGGCACGGCCATTTGTAAATTTTATGGCTCTGGCTTCTGGTCTCTTCTGTGTCCAGAAAATTTGAGCTGTACAAAACAGCTCATTTTGCTGCTTGATATTGCAAATTTGTGTCTTACCATATTATTTTAATGTATTATCATTATGAACACACTGGTTTGTAGTGCAAACAGTTTTACTGTTTACTGGACATTGTTATTCTTGTTATTTCCCTATAGCGGATAACGAACGGGATGTCTCACCCATAGGCTTACTTCCACACTGATGAAAAAGATAGATAGTTATGATTCTTGGTATCTTCTTGTAAAATGTACTCCAATAATCTGACAGCTTTGAAAAATCAGTCTATTGCAGACTGATCCTTTCCAGCATACACATCCATCCCAAAGACAAAGAGTGTGCGTCATATTTTTTAAGATGGGAAATTAGGTTTATTGAACAGGAAGCAGCTCAGACGTCTGTGAGTTCAATAAATACGCATGCACCAGATTGACTGCTAGACTAATTAGTCTTCATGAGTGTTAAATATAATTAGATTACAAATACAGCCTAAATGTGATTGTTGAAGACAACGCTTTGAGCATTTCCATTCAGGAACTAAGAAAAGAGACTGAAGGGGTTAAATAATCTAGTCTGGCTGACACAAGGACCAATGTTTCCATGGTAACTCGGAGCATGTAATTTGAAGGGGCCCTATTGTGGGGGTTGACGGTGGGGCTGGAGCTGCAGCTTTTCAGGTGGGCAGGCAGGGATTTTTTTCTTGTCATCATTTTCATGTGCGGCTCAGATCACAGAAGCTGAATTCAGATCGACGTGTACAGAATTTGAATAAACACATCAGAGCAGAACAGCAGCTTTTACACAGATGTGAAGGTAACGTTCGGTGGAAAAAGAACAATGTTTGCACTATGACAAATGTCAGGACATTTCTAAAATTATGCATGTGGTTTTTAATTTTTCCATGAATTTGCATTTTTGTGATATATGTGGAATGGAACATGACCAACTCACAAGGTACACAGCCTAATATTTAAAAAAAAAATATAGTAACCAAAATGGTAGGCTTCTATCCATGACTAACATTTCAAACAGTAGTAGTTACTTCACCTTATCTTACAACATTTTACCTTGAAAAATGCATATTTTGCATTTTGTTTTTATTTCAATTTTCAGCATTCAGTTTTGTGTAAAAATGTCGACATTTAGCATTCTTGTCAAATACAGTCAAGAGTCAAGAAAGCAAGCAATTAAAATAATTTCTGTAATTCTCACTCATTCATCACACCTGATATGGTGATAGCTCACCCAAAAATGTCATAATTTACTCATTTGCTCCTGTATGAACTTCTTCTGTTGAACATAAAAGAAGATATTTTGAAGAATGTGGGAAACCAAACAGTTGCTGGTCCCCATTGACTTCCATATTATGGGGGTATTTTTTTAACATAGTATAATATATAGATATATATACTTTTTTTTTCATAAAAATTACTATGAAAATCATTAGTGACCAGAAACCTTATGTTCACCAGAGAAAAGGTAATCCATACAGGTTTTGAACAACTTGAGGGTGAATAAATGAGAAAATAATTTTCTACTTGAGGTTAAATAACAACATAATTTTCATTTTTGGGTGAACTATCTACTTAAGTGTGCACAGTACAAATCACTACGCAAAAGCTTGGGTCAATTATTTCTCACCAAGACTGCATTTAATTCACCAAATACACAGTAAAACAGTGAAACTGTAAAATTATTACCATTTTAAATAACTATTTTCTATTTTAACATGTAAAAATGTATATTATTCAATTTATGCAAAGCTTTCTTCAGCATTAGGCCAGTCTTCAATGTCACATGATCCTTCAGAAATTATTCTCATCTGCTGCTCAAGAAACTTTTTGTGGACAAAAGAAAAAAACTAAAAATTCATATACTTGTTAACCTCAAACGCTTGTCTTGTCTAGCTCTACCATGCGCATACGTCCTCTTTGTAATTCATCCCTAATTGTAATTTGTAAACTCCCATCTCATTTTCTTCTCCAACTTTAAAATTGTCCTACATCGCTGCTGAAGTACCGACCCAGTGTTTACAAAGTGAACATGCAAAGAAGGCCAAACGCTCTTTACAAAAAAAAGTAAAACAGCACCATTGGACGATTTTAAAGTTGGAGGAGACAATGAGATGGGATTTTTTAAACATACCCTAACTGTATTGACCCGGATTACACAGAGAACGCATGCACATCGCAGAGCTAGACAAGATGAGCATTTGAGGTTAAAAAGTATATAAACACTGTTATTTTTTTTTTAAAGTAAGTAACCGATCGCTTCACTAGATAAGACCCTTCTTCCTTGACTGGGATCGTTTAGAGCCCTTTGAAGCTGCATTTAAACTACATTTTGAAAGTTCAAACTCGAGGGCACCATAGAAGTCCACTATATGGAGAGAAATCCTGAAATGTTTTCCTCAAAAGAAAATAATTTCTTTATGACTGAAGAAAGAAAGACATGAACATCTTGGATGACCACTGGGTGAGTACATACAGTAAATACTAATAGTATGTTTGTGTGCCAAAATGACATTTCCATTAAAGAAGGAAAAGACTGACATATGCAAATTATAGCCAAAATAAATGATACATTTACTACAAAAATAGGTGAAACTGATCAGTTAAATGCAAATGAAACACACACGCTCAACAGATGAACAACGGGCACGGGCACGCTCCAGAACTGGTTTAACACTGAATTTCAAAGATGATTCAGTGGGAAGAACAGCTGAAAAAACACCAGAGACTGCTTCCCAAATGTCGTTGGGTGTTATAGATTAGTTATTTTATATGAAAATGAGAGCAACAAGGCCCATTCAAAAACACCAGTTTTATTCAGAGCTCAGCCATATGGAAGCAAAATTCATTTTGTAATGTAATATGCAAAATGGCAATGCAATAAGTAAAATGGCAATGTATTTCTGTATTTAAATTTACATTTTCCCATGCATATGTGCAACATTTAGTGCAAAATGAATATTCAGTTATGTAATTTAAACGTACCATTTCCTACACTAGATTTATTATGTAAATGAAAAACATATTTTACGCTTTATAAGTTGCAAAATTAAAATAAAAATGTTTCATGAAAATTGCAGTCCCAAGTGTCCTACCCATAACTCTAAATGTATTTAGGGAAAAAAGCATTTAAATGGTAATTTTGCTACAGTTTTTGCTTGGAAATGTTAAACTTATCTGATCAATTTTGGTCATACATTTTCATGATAATTTTGCAACTTATAAAGCTTATAAAAATATAAAATATGATTTTAATTGACATTAAATCTAGTGTAGGACATGTAAATTATAATTGAATTTTCATTTTGCACTATATGTTGAACATATGTATGGGAAAATGTACAATTACATTTCAAAAGGCATTTTGCTCCCCTTATGCTTCCATACAGCCATTCAAAAGTTTGGGATCAGTAAGATTTGTTGTGTTTTTTTATGCTTACAAAGGCTGCATTTATTTGATCAAAAATAGAGAAATAAACTGTAATATTGTGAAATATTATTACAAGTCAGAAAATAATGATTTTCTATTTAAATATACTTTAAAATATAATTTATGTGATGCAAAACTGAATTTATAAGATCATTACTCCAGTGTTCAGTGTCACACGATCCTTCAGAAATCATTCTAATATGCTGATTTATTATCAATGTTGGAAACAGTTGTGCCGCTTAATATTTTATTTGAAACCTTTGATCAATTTTAAAGGATTTTTAATGAATAAAATGTTAAAAAAAGAACAGCATTTATTAAAATAGAAATCTTTTCTAACAATATCTAGTCTTTGCTATCATTTACCATCAACATTAACACGTCCTTGCTGAATAAAAGTATTAATTTCTTTCAGAAAAATAAAGAAATAAAAATGTATTGACCCCAAACTTTTGAACGGTAGTGCGTACTGTTACAAAAGATTTGTATTTCAAATAAATGCTGCTCTTTTCAACTTTCTATTCATCAAAGAATACTGAAAGAAAGTATCATAGTTTCCAAAAAAAATTAAAGCAGCACAACTGCTTCCAACATTGAAAAAAATGTAGCATATTAGAATGATTTCTGAAGGATCATGTGACATTCTATTAAAATAGAATTTCAAATTTTGTTATTTGAAATTGCAATAACATTTTACTGTATCGTACATTCATTATATTTTCCCCTGCATCTCCTTCCTAACATATAAACTTGTCCCTGTGAGTTATTGATATCATGGACAGCAGCTCCGGCAGTCACATGATCATCACTGACACCAGGAAATCACTGCTATGTGTGACCACCGCCTAGGGCTTCACAACAGGGGATGATGACACTCTCATGACTGCAAGTCCAGCCCTTCACACCATTAACACCAGCAAACACAAAAGAAGGAAATCTTAATGACTTCCCTTCAGGGTGATTATTAGACGCACTGACCATCCCTCTGGAAATCATCTGTACATTAACATTACGATGAGGAATTTTAATCTTAAGTCTTAAGTCTTCAGTTAGACCTGATCCATATCAATAAATCAAAATGTCACTGTTAAAATTCAAAGTTCTAAAAGGAGGTTGCCAGTTATTATGTTACTAAAATGTTCTTCACACAAAAAATGTGGTTCTTTTAAGAACTCTAGGGAACCAGAGTTCTATGGAATCACTGCAAAAATTCCCCTTTTGAAATCTTTATTCTAGTGTTCCAAAAGGGAACTTTTGCAGCAATGCCACAGAGAAACCTTTTTTTTGGTTCCCCGAAGAACCTTTCAAAAAACAGTTCTTAAAAGAACCACTTGTTCTTAATGCGAAGAGCATTTTTCACTATAAAGACCGTTTTGTCCGATGGAAAGGTTTCATTGATGTTAAAGGTTCTTCATGGAACCATCAATGCCTAAGAGAACTTTTATTTTTGACTTGATGAAACAGGAGGCAGAAGATTTGAGGCATGGATCCAGTTTCAAGAAGCTCTTAAGCTGTGGGCGCATTGAGCGCAAGCTGCCAGGGTCAACCCTTCACACCTGTAGGCCTACAGGCCCAAAGACTGTCCATCTGCTGACCCATTAGAAGGTTACAATGTCAAACCGAGACACTTCATTTGCCTGCGCCACGTCAGGTGTGGTGCAGCAGTGCTCAGATACTCCACCAGCAACAGATGGGAGAAGAAGAGCAGATTATCCTGATTGTGTTACACCTCAGCATTGATTTAAGGAGCTACTGGTCATGATTGACACGCAATAGCACCGATTTCACCAAAGAAAGGGCTTCTGTAAGAGCCTCGCGCTCTCTGTGAGAATGAGTAATGTGCTTTAAGAGGCACGAGGGCTCTGAATGAAGCCCGGGGCAGAGGGGCTGCTGCCAGCGGGGAGGAGAGCTGGAGGTGAGGATCCTGTGGGCTCCATTAGTGAGCAAGAGCTGTGGCTCTTTGTTGGAGCTCTGGGCAAGAGGACGCGACTCTCTGCAGGAGACTCACTGCTCTGCAGTCACGCCAATGGACGAGTCACGCAATACAACACAATAAACAAACCATTTCAACAGGCATCATGGGTCTACGTGCTGAATGACGACACATTAATATTTGAGAGTGCATTGATCTTTGGCACTAACAGCTTACATTTTTGAGCAGCTCCGTTATGTAAATCAAAAATAACAGTTCCTGAATGATTCTGTTAGATGTTCTGTGACAGATTAGCAGGTCTACATGGATTATGTGCCTGAGAGAAAACTCTACAAAAGTGGAACAGTTGTCATTCACAAGTTTTGCAGCCACCTTTGCATGTTAATCTATTAGAAATATAAATTTGATAATGCTTTTACCTTCCAGTAAGACTGTAACACTTTCTGTGTAAAGGTGTGATCACATTTACCTTGCATTCACCTCATTAGGAATCTGCATAATTGGGAATGTTTAGTGAGGTATGTATAAAGGCAATTTAGAGAATTGTTTCTAAACACATTATAAATGTTAGAAATGTATTGTTGAAAATATGTTACAAAGCCTATGAACTATGGAGTACTGTAGTAAAGAGTTTTTACCATTTTTGTGATTTTTTTGGGCTGAAATCATGTCTCGATGACACACTGGAGCAGCTGAGCTTGGGCACTAACACTATAATAACTAGCACACATTCCCATAAAAAAAAAAAAAAAAAAAACTAGCACTAGCATTAGCATCAGTAGTTACTGTCATTACAGTTAGTTACTAAACTGTATAACAAAAAAAAAAAAAAAGTTGGTTCAACTTAAAATAATTTGTTACCCTTCTGCCTTAAAATTTTTAGTTTAGTCAACTAAAATATTCCAGTTGACACTTAAATTATCATTAAGTAACTTAAAATTTCAAGTTGACTAAAAAATTTTAAGTCAGCGGGGTAACAGACTATTTTAAGCTGAAACAACTTTTTGGAATAATTTTTTTTTACAGTGACAGCTTACAAGCTAGCTATGGCTTCGTCATGTAAATGCATATTACCTGGTTGCGATAATTTACAAAACAGCTCGTTCTCATTATTTGTATTTGACAGTTGAGAGAGGCGGCAGCTTTCCCGTGAGTGGGCGTGGCTTCAGCGCTGACAGTGAACATAACCCCACAGTTTGGGAGCAGAGAATACTGTGTGTTTTTTCAAGTTTTTAATACCTTATTTTATTTACTTGGCTTTATTATCATTCCAATTTGGCTGGGTGGTTAATAACACCTTTTTCTGTTGTGGGACAAACTCAGAACACCTATTAATATTGCATTATAAAACAGATAGTTCCGGTCCTTTGGTTGAGCTGTGTTTGAAGCTGTTGTAAATTACACTACAAACGTACACCTTTGTTTACGTCTGTGTGTTGCTCAGCAACCACTTTGTTGCAACCACAACTGTTTCTGAGGAACTACATTTTATGGCGGAATAATGTTTTTATTAATGTCATTACATTTCATTTGCTCTGTTTTATTTTGTGAAACCTTACTACGTATATGGAATAACTGTTTTATGAAAGCAACCAGCCTCAAGCAGCCATGGTTTACAGTAAATTTATAACAATTAAGGGACACTTCATGTTGTGCCTAAAAATGTCCCTTAGCTGTTATAAATTCACTGTACACCATGGCTGCTTGGGGCTTATTGACTTATTATAAAGCAAATAGTTCCGTTTTTTGATTCTGATTGGTTGAGTTGCGATCGATGCTGTTGTAAATTACATTACAAACATACACCTTTGTTTACGCTTCTGTGTGTTGCTCACTCAGCAACCACTTTGTTGCAAACACAACTGTTTCTGAGGAACTACATTGTTTGGCGGAAGAATAATGTTTTTATTAATATCATTACACTTTATTTGCTCTGCTTTATTTTGTGAAACCTTACTACATATATGGAATAACCATTTTATGAAAGCAATAAGCCCCGTGAAGCAGTGGTTTACAGTGAATTTATAACAGCTAAGGTACACTTTGCATCGTGCCTAACGCCACCCCTTAGCGGTTTTAAATTCACTGTAAACCACAGCTTCTTGGGGCTTATTGCAAAATGACACAGACTTTAACTTCAAACACACAAAATGACCAACATAAAACTGCTTACTTTGAAAATGACCCCTTGAGTAAGTGGTGCTTCATGTATCATTGCCCATGATATTTTGATAAAGATTTGCTAATGTGACCACACCATAACGCGCTGGATCATTTTTAAATCAATTCAGCATATTAAGATTCCCCCATACACTGTAAACAAACAACAAAAAAAAAAAGTCAACTTAAAATAATTTGTTACCCTGCAGACTTAAAATTTTAAGTTCAGTCAACTCAAATAAGTTTAGTCAACTTGAAATGTTAAGTTTTACAAAGTGAAAACGTAGATCTTTGAATTGACTAAACAAACAATTCGGTTTGTTAAACTTAAAAGCTGGGCTTGTTACCCAGCTGCCTTAAAATTTTAAGTTGAATCAACTCAAATATCTAAATTGTCACTTAGCACAACTTAACATTTCAAGTTGACTAAACTTTTTTTTGAGTTGATTGAACTTAAAATTTTAAGGCAGCTGGGTAACAAATTATTTTAAGTTGAATCAACAAATTGTTTTTTACAGTGCATCAGTGCAGAAAATGTATTTGGAATATTTCATGTGGTCTTGCTGATGTTTGGTACAAGAATGTGTCTTTTTTGTGATGTATGAACATGGAAAGCAAAGGACTGTAATTGTAAGTTTATAAAAATAACTCAACAGATCTAAATTTAAAAACATCCATCTGAGAGACTGTTAAGCTCACAGTGAGGATGCACCAGAGCAAAGAAATGTCTATAATCTAATTAAATTTGAATATTTTCCACCATCACATTTACATCTGCTTACAGTTCCTCCTTCATTTCCTTTTGTGACGCAAACCAGATAAGATCTAACATGTTACATCCCAGCTAGGGTTGGGCAACAGATTGAATATTCACAATTCGCAATATAAAATTGTGAATATTGCAGTGATTTTAAGGACTATGACTCACAAACTAATAATGCCTGATCTACACTACCAGTCAAAAGTTTGGGGTCAGTAAAAAAAAAATTTTTTTTTTACAATTCATAACTGTTTTCATAATGCGTTTTAAATACAATTTAATCTTGTAATGAGAAAAAATGTGTAATTCATTTAGTCACTTATGAAAATGTTAATTACAAAGGGGGTTACATATGAATATTTTCACACACACACAGATTTGATTGATTTCTTTCCCAAATTGTATTGACTGCTTTAAAATTTGGGAAATCAATGTTTCAGGAGTTTAAGACACAGAACAGGACACGTTTATTTGGTAACTGTTTTATTTCCTATTTGGGTTTAAGTATACGCTTTATTTTATATTTAAAAAAAGCTATGCAAAGATTTGATTTCATAACAGTAACAAATTACATTTTATTAATTTAAATCTGTATTTAACCTCAAAACAATCTCAAAGTAAAAAGAGGTGTTAAAGTCTGATTTTGTGGTGGCTGTGCTTTAAAATTACACGATAATAATCTTAATTTAAGTATTTTGAATGTCTGACAGTAATCAGTGTTGTTGAGTAAGACTGTAAGGTTAACCCTGCCTGTTTAAAAATGATTAACAGTGGAAATATTCGTTAGAAATGTTGAAAAGTAATCAAACGTAATCAGTTATATTAATAAAGTAACTGAAAAAGTTACACTGCTGTAATCTGTAACCTATTACATTTCCAAAGTAACCTTCACAACCCTGATTATTATCAATGTCGAAAACAGTAGTGCTGCCTAATACTTTTGTGAGAATTTGCACATTTTTTTAGGATTCTTTGATGAATAGAAAGTTCAAAAGACCAGCATTTATTTGAAATAAAAATCCTTTATAACATCATAAAAGTCTTTACTGTGACTCTCAATCAGTTTAATGCATTCCTGAATAAAAGCATTATTTTCTTAATACTCTTAATGTCTTTCTGATTCCAAACTTTTGAACAGTAGTGTAAACATCAGTAGCAAAACTAGTCCTACAGTTTGATTTACAGATCTGAAATGGCATCAATACCCATCTAAACTAACAATCTAGGCATTTCCATGAGGAAAGATGTTGAATAAGAAAAACCCTGGATAGAAAAAAAAAACAAAAAAAACATTAAACCAGTTTGCTGACTGCAGTGGATTCTTATGATGACTTCATGAGGAACATCATAACAACATAAATTTTGATTTTAGAAAGCGGCCCACACTGACTGATTTCACAAACAATCTGTACATTTCCATCAAGGTCTGGTTTATTGAACTGAAAACTAACAGGCGTTCATATTATTCACTCTGTATGCTGTTCAAAAAACGCCTTTCAACAAAGAAGCAAATCCAACAGGCATTCTTAAAACTCTCCAGAAAATCAGTTTGGGTCCCCTTACAAAATACGTAGAAAAAAACAGCGAGGGCTAACAGTTAAGACACAGAAGCCTGGATTTTTTTTTTTTTTTTTTTAGTAGTTCGAATGTGGCGCTTTGTACCATGGAGTCCTCAAAGAGGTCTGAAGAAGCGATGCGGTGGTCCGTAGTGCATANAAACTAACAGGCGTTCATATTATTCACTCTGTATGCTGTTCAAAAAACGCCTTTCAACAAAGAAGCAAATCCAACAGGCATTCTTAAAACTCTCCAGAATATCAGTTTGGGTCCCCTTACAAAATACGTAGAAAAAAACAGCGAGGGCTAACAGTTAAGACACAGAAGCCGGGATTTTTTTTTTTTTTTTTTTTAGTAGTTCGAATGTGGCGCTTTGTACCATGGAGTCCTCAAAGAGGTCTGAAGAAGCGATGCGGTGGTCCGTAGTGCATAGGCATATTGAAGTCAAAGTTCAGGTTACGTGGGTTGTAATTTACCGGGGGGAGGTTGGGCAACGGGGGAACGTAAGGGGCTGGAATGGGCTGAAGGAAAACACGCTGCGCTGGCCCGGGCAGCATGACCTGGGGGATGAGCAGTGGGGCGCGTACGGCCTGAGGAGCTGCATTAGGGGCCTGCGGTGTAACCCGAGGGCGCTTCGCTGGGATGGGCTCGGGGGGAGGTCCCACTCTCTTCCCTGTGGCTTCTGAGGGGGAAACATTACAAAATATCATTAGAAACCACTCGGGTTTAGGTGGCCGACTAAAGCTATCAGCTAAGAAACACTGACCTGACTGATTGATCTTCTTATTTAACTCCGCTTCACCTTCTTTCTGAATCTCCTGAATGATTCGCTCATCGTCTTGCTGTGGATTGAAAAAGACAGAAAGTGAAAAGGGGAGAAGAAATGCAAAAGTAGACGGAACAAAAACGCCTTTCAAAAAGGCACGCAATTAGGCTCTCCGGTTACTGTTCAATCATGTGAAAAGACCGGCGAAGCCCGCCAGAAACGATCCGATGCCAATGTCCGCGTCAGACCACAGCCTGGACGAAAATGGGACATCAGATGAACTTGGGAGGAGTCCACTTCATCGGTCAAACACAAAACGGCTCAAGTTCACCAGTCAGCCTGGTGCACGGTGCCAGGTGATTAGGCACGGCTTTGAATGGAGGGGTAATTGCAGCCCCCGGGCTGCCAGCGGGACGGCACCCTGACTGCGCTCTTCACACAGAAACACGATTCAAACGCCTTAATCGGATAATTAGTGGAACTCCTGGATCAACCGGAAAAGGATTTCTCAATCACGCACACTGCTTAAGGACAGTTTCCCCAAAAATGATTTACTCATCCTCAAGTTGTGCCAAACCCAAAATGTACTGCTCCCACAAAACAACAAAGGAAGAGAGTGAGAATTATGTCTGTTCTTTTTGATGGCGACCACACATTAAGGACAAACACTAGCTCTTCATTCTCATTAACGTTGCGCGTTCATATATATAAAGTTTGAACCAATTAAGTTTTTCTTCTCATCCTTCTTTTATGTTGTGGAGAAGGGCTGGGCAAAATGTTATTTTCAATTATGACTTGGCTTCTAACAAGTATGAAAGCAAGGTAATTGAGATACAATTTGGCCGCATTCCATTTCACAAAGATGCTTTTGTTTTGTCTTGTGTTATAAATCTAGTGTAGCACTTTCCTTTACAGTGGTCTGCTTTTACTCCTCCCAAATATATTATGCACTACCTGTCAAAAGTTTTTTTACTATAATTTTTAATGTTTTTAAAGAAGGGTCTTCTGCTCACCAAGCCTGCTTTTATTTAATCCAAAGTACAGCAAAAACAATATTGTGAAATAACTGCTTTCTATTTGAATATATTTTAAAATGTCATTTATTACTGTGATCAAAGCTACATTTTCAGCATCATTACTCCAGTTACATGATTTTTTATTATTATTGTCATCAATATTTAAAACAGTTGAGTACATTTTTTTCAGGATTCTTTGATGAATAGAAAGATCCAAAGATCAGCATTTATCTGAAATAAAAAGCTTTTG